>JAODAL010000503.1:0-303939 GCA_025379985.1 Phyllomedusa bahiana
GGGAAGGTGGGGGTTTGGGGGGGAGGGGATTAAGTGGGGGGGAGTGTGGAAAAGGGATTAGAGGGGGGTGAGTGGGGGCAGGGGTTTAGAGGGAGGGAGGTGTGGTATGGGGATTAGGGTGGGGGTGAGTGTGGGGGGGATTAGAGGGGAAAAGGGGAGAGTGGGTAAGGTTATTCGGGGGGGGGGGGGTGGGAGGTGGATTGGGTTTTTCCATAACCATCCAAGGAAAAAATGAAAGCTGCAGTCGATACATCAGAAGGGGAAAGGGGTCCACTGATACTGGTCCCTTCCCTTCTATGCCCCAGAAGTGGAGTTATATTGGGGTCCGCTTCTGAAATTTCCCGGTTTGCCATACCCCTGGTGCTTTGGGGTACGGGGGGTCATAGGACAGGGGGTTAGGTCGCTTTGGGGTGACAATAAACACCATGGATACCCAACCCCTGAGGTTGTAAAAAAGAGGCATCGTAATGAATTCAATGATGGCAGAATAAACCCAGAAAAAGGCATGCTGGAGTGTATAAATAATCCAAATACATACATATAATAGGTTGAAATAAATACTGTTAAAAAAAACTAAAGTAAAATCAAGAAAAACCCGTATGGAAACCATGCAATAGTCATATAAAAAGCCCGAGCCCCTGTGCGCCGCCCAACCTATGCGCTTTGTCCCGGTGTTGTACAGACACCCGCCCCTTTGCACAACCCCAAAGCCTTTTTTTTACTGTGGCTATGCCGTTTTTTCAAAAGATGCGAAGTGTCTAGAAACTCCCTGAAACAATAAAAAAAGTGTAAAAAGTATGAAAAGGGTCTAGGTGTAATACTTTTTTTTGCCCTTAACAAAAAATAGACCCCAAGAAACCAATCAGAGCTCACAGCAACCCAAATAAACCCCCAGGCCCCCCAATCAGACCCCATAAAAACCAACAGAGCCATAGCAAACAATCAGACCTCTCTCATTTTTTAAAGAGAACGATAAAAAATGAAAGTGGCTTGATTGGTTTTGCAAATATCTTGTTTTGGTTGCTAAGGGTAACAAGGACATTTTATAACTCGGGATCTATACCTTAAACCCCTTTGAACCTGAGAACGAACACAAAAAATCTTTTTTTTTGACAAGCCCCTGCGCTCAAATTTCATACACCCGATTGGCAAAAGTGTCATGCCAGATTTTTGGATTTGTTTTTGCTGAATCCGGAAACCTCTTTTCTACAAAAATAAAAAGAAGAAAGTAATATGCGAAACATTTAATACACTTAGGAAAAGATCAAGTAACCAAAAAGGATGCAGAAAATATATATTGAATACGCCGACATACTTGAAACGCTTTGCAGTGTGTCAAGATTGATACAATCAGGTGAGGAATCTATCTTTGTTCCACTCCTTATTCCATTAAATGCCTCCTCCGGATTATATTGATTATTAATAGCTGCCCGGAGCCAGTAGCTCGAGAAAACATGACGAACCTTCCGTTTCAGGGACATGAAATCTACTTTAATCACAGTAAATTAAATTCCAATTAGAATTTTTTTTTAAATCACATGACTATTTTATCACTACATGAATGGTTAATTGGCGGTCGATAAGAGACAAGTTATAAATTTGCATGTACGTATGAAGATTTGTGATATGACACATCCCAAACGCTCTGTATCATCTGGGGGAGGAGGGAAGTCTTGTCTCTTTCTTGCTTTTCGCAGACAATGCAATCTTATCAAGGAAAGCTGTGTGAGAGAGATCTGATACTTTCGATAGGGATTTATAGCCAGTTAAAAGCAGTTTAATATAACTATCTGATGAGATTATAAGAATGTAATTGATGAACCAGACTTTTGAGTTTTTCCTTAAATTACCAACTTGTCAGTCCCCTTAAAAATATCAAAATCTGTTTCTAATGCCTCCCCCCTAAGAGCGTGAATGATTGATTGATGATCTTCCCTAAAAATGAACAAGTTGGGTAAAGGTCACTCTCCGTAGACAGCAGATGTGAACAGGTGGAAGGCGGGTTGTTGGAACCCACTGACACTCGTCAGGCTTGCTCAAGGGGTGCTAAACAAGCAACGACGGCCTCCTCCCAGAGCCTTTGATGGTAAGGATGAGACGTTGACCAACACGAAACGCCAGGTCCACCTCAGAGCAGTCCCCGGCAGAGGCACATCGATGGTTGTTTACAATCTATAACCCTCAATGATTCTGGAAAGTCATAATGGACTGGTGGCGCTTAATTGTTCAGCATATACGAGTAAGGCTTCTAGGGTGTAGATTATCAAACTTCAGTTTGATTACAATAGATGTAAATTTACCCCAGTTCATACTTTTGTTGATTGTTATCTGGGGCGGTTAAAGTGATTTCAAAACCCTGCTTTGACCTGATCCCTAGTTTGAATTTCATCAGGCACCCCCCTTGGTTGGCCCTCTTGCATTTTTTCAACATCCATGACTAGACAACATATGAAAGGATAAGCGGAAAAGTTCATAATGAGTTATTGGTCGCATGTCACTTTCTTGCATGTGAAGCATGCAACCCAGGTGGTCTTCTTAAAGTTTCATTGAGGTTGGAGACATCTGGGGTACTTGGTATGGTTAAATTCTGGGCCGCTCCAGAGAAATCTCTGACAGGTTTCTGCACCCAAACAAAGTCACCAGGTTGTAGCTTTGATCAGAGTCTGAGATCTGGAATGGAGGAGACACATGGACATGCATTTGTTTCAATCATTACACAGATTTATATCATATTTTACAAGGCTAAACATTCCTGACTTCAGCGGCTATGTGTGAAACCTCTGGGTGGGCCTGTGAATACTATCTCCTGAGGAGTGAGTCCATGGGGGCTGTCTAGGGTATTGCTGAAAGATAGAGTTGTAATGGGTAGGATCTTCGGGCCAGGGAAAGAGATGTTTTATTTGCTAGCTTTCAGAATTTTTTTTCTCGCGTGGCGTTCATTCTTTCCACCTTCCTGTTGATTCATGGATGGGTTAGGGGTTGTGTAGGTCTAGGTCAGCTCACTAGTAGTTTCCAAATGTCTCTGGGTTAACTTCTGCAAGAGGCAAGGTCCTTGGTCAGATTTAAAATCAGGGATCCCAAATCTGCATATCCAACTCAGTCAATAGTTTCTTCACGGTGATTTCTGGCAGTCATGTTGGTAAACTGGGTAGACTTCAGGGCCATCCTGAGATACATAATCCACACACCACTACTTGTACTTTATCACTCTTGGGTAATTCAATGTGTCAGTCTGGAGGTCCGCTGGAGAGGATATAGTGTTTAGCCAAATGCGTTCACTTGGTGTTGGATCAGTCGCCTGGGGTACAATTATGGCATATTTTGCAAACTTCTAGCATGGCTACTTGCCATGGGAAATGAAGATTCTGGGTGCTAGAGTATATCTTGTGGATTGAAGAAATCATCTGGTTGGTTACCTCTGTGGGTTGTATTCATGAGCCCATTGTACCTACAGCTGGATTATAATGCCCTTGGTAAAAAGTCTTTGGTCTTTCCTCTTGAATCCATCTTGGTGCTTATCTGCTCACAATTCCTCCCAACTTTTCCTTTTTCGGGCTTGTCTCGGAGTTGTTTGAGATTGTCTCTACAGGTTAAACCACTGGAGTTCAATGCCATCTTGTCTTGGTTCTTCTCTTCTTGTTCATCTCTATTCTTTCCTTCTTCTTTCTTATTCTTCTCCTTCTTTCTTTCCTTCTTATCACATTATCTTTCTTTCTTCTCACCACTTCTCTTTCTTCTTCTCACATTCTCTTTCTTTCTTCTCTGCTCTGGTCAGCAGATACAAGGCCACTCTGCTTCATCTCGAATCTCTGGGAAGAAGCTGTGCCTTTGCAGCCAAGTCTGCTTCTGTAGGTGCCTTCTACTTCACACACTGTCTCTATTCTTCCATGGCTTTTAGTCTTCAAAAACGGCCACTTGAGCTGCAATGGAGAGCATGCCTACAGAGTTCTGAATGGGCTTCTTGATTTCTTGATGGGGCGTTCCACTAACTGTTGGAAACCTCGCACGGCCCACTTCAGGCCAAAGTCATAGGGTCTGCTGCCACGAAACTGTAAGGCTGAGTCGGTGTATAGTTCATTGTCTTTCTTTGGCAAGCTTACATGCTTCTGTTAAGCCAGAGTTTTCACCTTCTTGGGCTCGGCATTCTCAAGGAAGATGCCGCCTTTCACGGGTTTCTTGCAAGGTAACCACAGCAAATCCTGATGGAATTGTCCTTGATCGGTCCGCATATCTGGATCCATCTGTTACGAAGACATAGTCTGGGATCTCCACACTTGGATTTGTAGATGGACAGATAGGACGATGGTTAGTTCAGCCTCCGTTTGTTCAAGACTGTCATGAAGAGGTTCATCCGCGGCAGTCTGGTCTCTTCTGTGGTTAGTTGATCTTATCTTCCCCCTTGAGAGAGGAAGGAGTGGCTGGGTTGAGAGTAGTACATCTCTTTCAAAGTGGACATTTTAAGGCATCAGTATATGGGGCTTTGTATACGGGGATAGCGACTGTTTACTGAGTGAGGTTGCTGCGACTGTTTCGGATCCCTTGTAGATCATGATGAGCCAAAACATAGAACATGGACTCGCCCTAAAATTTGGTCTTCAGTTTTTTCAAGAAGATCTTGTGCGAGCAATGATGCTCCTGAGGCAAGTTAGGACAGTCGTGCAACAGGATCTAACTTGCAGAATTGCATCAAGAGGTCTCTTACGCTCTACATGTGTTGTGTCAAGGATCGGAAGCTTGGACCATAGGTCTTCAAAATAGGATGAGGATGAAAGGCTGTGAGTAGTCTGAGATTCCTGAGCCGAGAGCTTGTAGGATACGTTTTTTTCCCGGTTTGAAACACTGATGTGCCTCAAGTGAGAGTTAATTGGTGTAAATAATGTCCTTGAAAGAATGTATAAAACTTGCATAAGACTGGAGGCAATTGGGCTATCCATTGACGACAGTAAGTGCGAGGCTAGAAATTATTGAAGTTGCTTTTAGATTGTTAGGTGAAGAAATGAGCATCAGCTGTTCCCAAATCAGTCGGTAAGGTGTTTGGTACCTGTAATATGCATGTCAGAGGATTACAACTTTCTTAGAACATCCATTGGAGCGTGAACTGTGAGACTTTGCAGTTGATTAATGCCAAATGTTGATAGAAAGACTCATCGAGCTTGATTGACAAGTTGGACAATCAGGTGCACACCAACGTGAATATTCTACATGTTCCTTCAGCTTGAGTCAATGGTTGGGTGAGTTCTGTGCCCCTTTGAAGCATCCTCGTACAAGGTGGCTGAGTACCACGATAGTGAAAGCAAAAGGGTTTTGACAGTCTTGTGTAGTGGGACACTGAAGAAGACATTGCAGAAACCATAGACTTGTGAAGTTGGCAGCTGAAGAAGAAGGTATGGGCCTTGAGGATAGAACATGAGCTTGGGGACCACAGGGTTCTATAATCCGTGACAGCATTGGGATGCATCTGAGTCCTGAACCAAAACGGTTATTTTTGGCGGTTCACCAGGGATAAACTTTTCTTGTGAACAGGGAACCGAGGTGTATTTGGCTGGAAAAGTGCAGTGGATGAGCAACCACCATTATCCTGGAATGTTATCTGATTTGTGACTCCAGAGATTTGTTCTTGAATCATGCTTAAAGAGATATTGAGGCAAGCGAGGCGGGGTAGCACCCTCTTTCAAGAAGACATGTATAGGTGTGATGGAAGGATGCCGACATCATCAGGAAACCTTTAGACAAACTTCAGGAGGTACTTGTGTCAAAAGTTCAGGAGGTATTGCTTGATCGTGGATAAAAACATGTGAAGAGCAGGAACAGCTTGTAGAGCTTCATAGTGAATTTGAGTATTGTAGGTCCAAATACGATTCCAGAAGAATTTATATATGATAGTAGCATTCATCGTTTTCAGAAGATCAGCTTCAAGCAGATTAGTTGGGTAGTAGGAGAGATAAAGTAGTTTAGACAGGAGTCCAATGATGTCCATATTGGTACAGGGTAGGTTATAGCAAGTCTGTGTTGGTCGTCCATTCAATTTCAATGCCATGAAATGAATCAGGAGAAGAAAGTCGTGATGGTCGGTGGAATGTCAGAAGTGTTTTCAGAAACAGATCTGGCTGCACCTGTATCTACAGGAAAGGGAACGTTTGGGGCCTTTAATTGAAGATTGTAGGTCAACTTCGGGGTTTGAATGACTACGTGGTGTTCTCTGAAGCATTGTAGTCCTATGGCTGAGAACGATAGGAGGTTGTCTTGAGGTTGGAAAGCAGATAAGATTCATCTTGAGGATATGGTTGTTTGCACTGATCTATGGTTAAGATTGGCTAATTGAGGTCCAATGAATGGATTATTATTGTAGGATGAGGTCTGCGTTGTGTTTGTTGGTTGAATCTTGACGGTTGAGATTCAAAAAATTCATTACTGAGTGTTGAAATTGATTATATGCTTTAGGGTTATTGCGGTTAGTTGCTGTCAATGGTTAGCAAGATTCCTTTGTCGTCACCGAGCTTTAGCGCGGCACTGCCTCATGTTTATGTCCGGATCGGTTGCAGTAAAAAGTTTTTCTGAGTTTGGCCTTGTCCGCAGGGTGGGGTTGGGTGTGTGTTGGAGGAAAACCGGAATGGTCGCGAACCGTTCTCTCGATTGGAGTCTTGTAGGTTGTAACCAGGGAAAACTTGCAGTTGGTTGATTGTAGAGTATGGGTTGTCTGGCTGAGCTATAGAGCCCTGTGGGAGCTCTTGAAATAGGGTCACTTAGAAACCTTCTTTAACTGTGGGATGAATCAGTCTGTGCTCTTGCAAATGGACGAGAAGTTGTCTTCGGTTAACGCTGCATATTCTGTTTTGACTAGTTTTCAATAGACCCAAGTAGGTTAAGTAAACCTATAACCAAACGCCGTTGAAAAGGATTTTGTGGAGCTTTATTAGTTCATGTCAAATCCATTGGTCCTGGAATACAGGCAACATTCGGGATAAAATTCTCCACGGATTCATGTAGCTCTGAGTAGAATTGAAGTTAATTCACTGAGGATTCAGCAAGCGTTCCTTTGCCCAAGAATGAAGACGATGGCTGAATCTTCCCCAGCATGAGTAAAGTACTGATGTCCAAAACTATGTCTTAGCTGTGTAGGCTGATTTGATGATAGGCCAAAAGTAATCTTTACTTGATGTTGGCAACATGGTATAGATCTTTCCAGGGGCAGAAATATGTCTTCTGTATTCTGGTGATGCCATGGTAACACTGCCATAGGGTTTTTTCCAGGGTCTGGCATTTGGTGTCAGTAGTTTATTGACTTGTTCGGATGTAAAAAGCACGTAAAAATTGGTTGATCCGTAGGGTATTGTTGCTGCGTGATGTTGGAGAAGGTTAGAAACCAGCAGAGGAAAGGGAATCCAGTGCTGGGAGAGTGATGGTGGTGGTGCTGCCGAAGGGGCGGGTATTAAGTATATGGAATGAGTCGGGGTTCTGGTGGTGGAGGGAATGTGGGTGTAATTGCAACTGAAACTGAGGGTTTATACTCCTGAGTAAGGTGAAGTTGTCCTTGGATAAGTGTTAGTGGTCTTGAGTAAGGGGAGAGCCATGTAGTCTTCAGACATTTGGCCATAGCGTTTGTAAAGTACCATATCCTTATTTCACGTTACTGGAGGAATTGGCTTGTGCTCTCAAAGTAATGCAGTGAGTATGGCCTGTTACAATGTCGTTGGTGGGACGCAAAGATGCCAGAAGAAAATGAGCGGTATGGAACTGGGATTGGAACTTGCTAGCTTGGCCACTTCAAAGTACGTTTATTGGATAGTTGTTTCAGCAGCTGAACACAATTGTTATGGGATATGTTATTATACGGGTCCGAATAGCATGGATAAAGTAATCACAGTTTAATTCTTCCTGCTCGAGTGGACGAGTTACTGTGGACACAGGAAAGGCACCACACCAGAACGTGAACTGAAGTCATCACAGGGCTTGCTGTTAATCTCTCTACCACGTCATTGAACAATTTGTGCCGCTATGCCACCACGATGCAGAGAATTGCCATTGCAGGATTGACAACTGCCGTAGTTTCTGAAATACAATGTCCCCCATAATGAAGGTAAGAGTGGTGTTTGTGGTCCAAATTGAGGTAATGAACGTACAAAAAACGTCAAGGTGATTTGTATTTCACTTTTTTAGGTCCAGATATTCACCATTAGGGTTAAAAGTAGTTTGTCCAACGGTGAAGTGTTAGACGTGGAGTTTGATGTTATGGACCTGTGGCAGTATCCCAAGGGAAGTCATGGGTGTTCTGAGTAATGTGTCCTCTCCTAGAGCAGCAGTGTGAGTGCTGTGAGCAATAGGAAAAATACTGGAGTCCTTTATATTTTGGGTTGCAGATCAGATGTGAGTCCTGGCATCTGTAGATAATGGAAACTTGTCCTCCTCCCGTCTTCCTCTCCATTGCATTGAAAGTAAGAATAGCAAGCTACGCGAGGAGGGGATGGTGTCATAGAAGTCGATGAGCAATGAGGAGAGTGGTTGCGGGGATGGTTGTGATTTGCAGGTGTGCCGGCAAAGACGTTTATCAAACAACCTGGTTGAAATTCAATGCTTTACATAGTAGTAAACAAGTGAATTGCATGGAGAGAGGCGGGAGTCAGAATGTTAGGTGTATCAAGTGGACCGCTGGCTGTTCAACTTCAACACGGAATTTCCGGGTTCTTTGGATTGTTAGGACTACAAATATGGCCACCAGGAAATGCAAAGGCGGGTGTTTGGTTCTTGCATTCCGGATCAGAAGAATGTTTAGAGTTCATTAAAATAGGCCTTCAGAAAAATAATGGATGGTTTCTGGCACGGGAGATGATAGGGAAGAATACGGAGGGCAGAGTTGAAGGTAACTGACAAAGGTGTGATCGTTGTTGTACGTTCCCTCCACATTTTACGGCAAACTTTCAGGTTAATGGTATTTATTTCGTCTGTCACAATATTTGAATAGTGCCATCTTGGAATGGCGGCAGCTCACTCTCTATACACATGCAATTCTTCAAATCCTTTTTTTTTTTTTACATTCAGTTTCAATGGGTATCTATGCTTTGCAAGACATCGTTATTTTCTTTCAGTGCTGTCTCCCTACATGCTAGCTTATTCTCCGTGATTTATGACTCATTACACCGAGCGTATTATGCTTTTTCTCTCAAGTCTCATATATATTTTACTATTTTTCTCATTCAATCAAACTACTCGACTGCACCTTTTGTAGCATGAGGAGCTATAATTTTTCAGTACCCTACACGCGAGGGGAGGAATGTGCCCGAAGCCGACAAACCCCTTTACAGATGCTTTGATAGAGAAGCCAAGGTTCTACACTCTGTCCAGAATTTAAGCTGTGAAAGATAACAAGTGAGTAGATTGAATAATAAAATTAACCCTAAAGCAGTTTTTTCTTACCCAATTAAAACTGAACAAATTAACACATGTGTATGTGAGGTTAAGGCCCCGACATACCTAAACACTAATCAATGTCTTCTGCTCATCAGCAGATAAATCTTCAAATATATTGATTATACCATCTATATAAACAGGCTAATCTCAAATCTAATCTGTCTATTACCATCTGTATAACAGGCTAATCTCAAATCTCATCTGGTCTATACCATCTGTTAACAGGGCTAATTCAAATCTCTTTATCCATTAATAGCAAACAATAGCGTATATAGCTAGTGCACACGTTATACGTCCCAGCCCGTTAGGAGTAACCTTGCTTAGACTCCCCTATACAATCAAAAACGTACACATAGGGCTGTACTTGGGGACAAACAATTGAACTTTTACTTCATTTTTATAAATGGTGCATAAAAGACCATGAGTTCTTATGACGAACACCTTAGGCTAATGAATAAACATATTGACCACGTGGCAGTATTTCTGTATAAGCTTCTCCTGTTTAGGAGGTTGAGTGATAGTCCCGTGTAGGTAGACTAGTAGGAGCGATCATTGCTGAGGTGCAGGCCAAGTGCCGCCATGCAATGACGCGACGTTTCGGAAGGCACTGCCTACCTTTCTCAAGCATGCGTTGTAAAGACTGTTCATCCTCTTATCCATGACCATGATTGACCAGGGTGTGCATGTCATGTTTTCTATACTAAAAACAATATATAACATCACTGTTAAAAAACAATATAAATACCTCAAGCTTAAGAGGACATGAAAAAGGCTATAGGAGAATATTCTTAATATAGTGCATAAGTTACAAATAGCAACGTTAGACTCAAAGAATCATTTAACCAACTTTGGTGCAATTGTATCCATTGTTGCAATACAATACGCATCCCTCTGTAGTAAACCTAGTTTTGTTTTGGCATTATATCTGAGATTGTTCACTTGTTAAATTACAACCACCAACGTAAAATCCACAGATATTATGTTGGTATTCATTGGAAATATGTTCGCTTCAGTTGTTTCACCAAATTTTGTGGGTACGTCTGAGAATCTTTTTTTTTTTTTAAAATTTCTAATACACTTTTATGTTCCCCATCCTGATTTTCCTGGGGCGGCTGTCCTATATCCCCTTTTGCTACATGGCATTTTAAAACAGAATTCGTTGTTGCTATCAATAAGTACCTTTTAATGGTATTCATATCCCTGAGTGGTGTTTTTGTTAAAACCTTTAATAATTAGGGGAACTGTTGCACAAAGAAAAGGATTTCCCCTTACGTTTGTCAAAGGGATTTTTTTTGTCTGGAAATTGTGTAGGGCGCAAGTAAAGGTGTTAAAAGGGCTGTTGCCTTTTGTTTCCCACGTTTATTTTTAAACGTGGTTTTTAATCTCAAATCTCTCGTCAAACCCATCTGTATAAGAGGCAACTAAAATCTAATTTCTAAAAAAGGCTTATCAGAAACCAAGATCTTCTTCTAAAAAAAGTCTTACAGAAACAAAAATCTTCTGTCTATAACGGCTTATGGTTTTCTTTAACATTTCTTCAATCGTTTTTCTATGTTTTGCGGGCTTTGGAAATTTGGCCAGTTCTCTTCAGGAATTCAGTTTAATCTGCATAATATTTTGTATATAAAGTTCTGTTATAACTGTAAAAACTTATACAGGTTGGGTTTCCTTCTACCGGGTCGTTATCCCGATATCCTTTTTTTTTTCCATCAGGACCCAGTCCTGCCCTAACTAAAATATGATACTGAAAGGAAAATACATAAACCAGCACGAAACTTTACAGAGCAACAGCAGAGGCAATTAATTGGTAGCGTTTAAAAAGGATGCGCATATGAACGCACACCTTTTCCGGAGCCACCCCGGAGGCACCCTAACGCTTAAAGGGTTTCCCAAGGGAGGCGACAACCACCAAAAGATTTTTACTAGAATGTCCCAAAAAAAGATAAGTCAAGACTAAAAATCTGCTAACTTACCCATTTCTTGGGGTTGATCAGGCCAAGTGATTCGGGGCCCCCGGACGTTCATCGATGGGAAGGCGTCAGCCACCCCCCGGGAAATCGTCCTCGGGCGTTTGAGGCACGGCACCACTTCAAGATGATTAAATAGGGGTGGAATCTATCTTTGTTCCCCCCTTTTCCCAAATTTAAAGGCCCCTCCGAATTATATTATTTTTTGCTCCGGGAGCCAGAGCTCAAGAAACTGACGACACCTTTTGTTTCGAAGAAATTACTTTAATCACAGTAAATTCATTCCAAAGAAATTTTTTAAACACAGACTATTTTTATCACTAATTATTGGTTTAATTTGGGGGTCGCAAGAGACAAGTTATAAAAAATTTTATGAAATGAAACATAGCTGAAATTTACACATTCCCAAACTTCCTCTATCATCGGGGGGTGGGGGGAAGTCCCTTGACTTTCTTTTTAGCAGAAATGCTCGTTCAAGGAAAGCTGGTGAGAATATCTGATACTTCGTAAGGATTTATACAGTAAAAACAGTTTAACAAACTACTGATGAGCTTAATAGAATTAATGAGAACAACTTTTGAGTTTTTTCCTTAAATTAAAACTTTAAGTTTGATATGGGGTGCCTGTACCCTTTGGGGTGAAGGGCCTTTTAAAAAGGGTTCCCCTTCTCCCCTCATCTACAGTGGAAAAAATTTTAACCCCCATCATCCCGCACATACCGCCGGGTTTTAGTGGCAAATTGGCGCTAACCCCCAGGGGTTTACACCCCCCCTCCCCCGCGCTGTTTAACCCCTTAACGTGCGGAAAACCGTTCCTATGGAGGGGATTCAGGGGTTTAAACTTGTCCCGATCACCTAAAAAGGCCCGGGGGGGGAAGCCTTGTGAAACTTTTACGTGCCAGGTTTTCAATTTTCCCCTATTTCGCCCGGGGCAGGAAGTGGGAAAATCCCCTCCTGGTACACCCAAATGCATTGTTAACAATGCTTAGGTTTTTGAAATGTTGTGGCCCCCTTAGTGGTGAGGCCCCCTAGGGGGGGGGGGACTAAAAGTTAAAGTAAAAAAAAAAAATTTTTTAAATTTAAAAAAAAAAAAAAAAGTATAAAAATTTTCAATCACCCCATTTTGCGTTTTAAAAATAAAAAAATAAAGTAATAAAAACAATACTTAACCAGGAATGAACGGCAAAAAAAAAAACTCGCAAACATGGCACAAATAACTTTTTCTCCATTTTGCCCCCCTTTTAATTTTTTTTGCGGTTTCCCGTATACTCAATGGTAAAAATGGAAAACGTTAGAAAGTACATCTTGTCCCCAAAATAAAAAACCCCCATATGTCTATGTAGGTAGAAAAATAAAAAAGTTATGGGTTTTAGAAGGGAATGGAAGGGAAAAAATTAGAGCCTTTATTATTAGGACCACCCCTCTGGAAGGCGTTAATTCCCAGTGAAGCATGAATAAGCTCATGATCAGTTAGAATATTTACCACTAGATGTCATGCTTGTCATTCTGTGTAGAAGAGTGAAAAATCAGGCCATATCTTTTAGAGACTGAGTGTATTTGATGGTAGCTTTCGAAAGTCCCTTCAGACATGATGTTATATAAGAACTGAAAATTTACAGACTTTTTATACACAAAATACATGGACCTTCAAAAGATCTTATAATTCTTAAAAATAACAAAATGCAATATAAGTAGAGCAGTTATTTACAACAGGTCAAGAAATCAACAATCTGGAAACTTGTGAGGCGTGACGTAGGGGTCAGTACTTCTTCGTCTTATCTCTTAGCCATCAGGTGCAATTTGCGGCTCTCACAGTTCATACATAGTTTGACATAAAGCTGGCATGGATATTTAGCCCATTTTGCAGAGTTTGAAATTTTTGCATTCATTTAAATTCCCATTCCTTTCTCTCCCTCTGCGTCTTAAAATGTCCCATTGAAACCATAATCTTCAAATCTTCAATACAATGGTCATCTCCGGAGAAATGTGCGGCCACTGGCAGATCAGTTCTGCTGTTGTTAATGGTGAATCTGTGTGAATTCATGCGCTGGCTGAGTCTCTGCCCTGTTTCCCCCACATAGAGGCCTGTGGTCGGACACATGATTGTGTGATGTTTGTGCGACCAATAACTTTTTTGTACTGGCACCTACAGATGTCAGTGGGGGGCATTTTTTGCGGGCTGAAGCGTACTCTTTATTGCTAGTAGTTTGGAATGCATGCAGCTTTTTTTATCAGTTTTATTCAAATTTTTATGCGACGTTTAAAAATTTCCAAAAAAACCAATATTTTTCATTTGGGAATTTTTTTCTTCTACAGATTTAGCGTACGGGATAAATGATGGGTTTTATTTTTATAAAAACAGACTTTTCAGATGCGACATTCCAAATATGTGTAATTTTTTATTTTTTATAATCATAGGTCGGTAAGGGGTTAAAATCCTTTGAAGAGCCTGGTTTTTGTGTTTAAGAAGTGACTTTTTAGCTTCTTGTACAACATCATGTCTGACAGAGAGCCAGTTTCTCCCCGAAAGCTCACCATCAAATGTACTCAAGCCTCTAAGGCTATGTCTCCACTGCATCGACAAAAAAATGGCCCGGGAAAGCGGCCGTTTTGTTTCTGATGCAGGGGCCGAGTTTTTTTTGTCACGCTCTGTACAAAAACCACGGTCGCGTCTTGTTTTTTTGCTGTCAGCCATTCAAATGTATTGTAGGGGAAGACGGCAATAAAACTAAAAGCGCCTTATCTTTAGCGCTTTAAGAAACTAAAGATGCAATCGTAAAACAGTGCAGTGGAGACATAGCCTAATAGGTATCGCCTGATTTCTTAAAGAGAACCTGTCACATAGGTTATCCCCCCCTTGCTGAGGACAGCACAAGCTAGTGTCAGACCTGATTTTTCCAGCGCTGTGCCCCTTATTCTGTAAGATGCTGCAGTTTCGTGTAATGCTCAAATCTGCAGTTTTCACCACAAGAGTCATTCAAAGAGTCAATTTTTTCCAAACCCCGCCCACCTGAGGCTAGCCCCACCCACCTCAACGGATAAACCTATTACTTTGAGGGGGCATAATCTATGTGACAGGTACTCTTTAACTCTTCAACTGCTTTCTGTGGCTAACACGGTACAACATTATACAAATAGCAACTTGGAAGATACCACAATGTACCGCACAAGAATGGAACTGAAAAACCGGCTTAAGAAACTTGCACAACTCAACAGCACATTTCTTAACTAAATGCAAAAAGGAGACTCATCCCAAAAGGCTTCATTCTACATAATCCAACCCGGCACACCTACAACCAATACACGGAACAACCATGTATTCGGAAATCTGAAAAGCTGCGCAGCAATATGAAAAAAAATTTCCTATAACAACAAGAAAAGAAAAAAAGGGGGAGATCCCGGCTTCCATCACCCGGGGAATGACACAGAGGAGACGAAGGACAAACGCCACATATACTACCGGAAACTTCAGGACATGCTTAGAAATAGCACAAAGAAAACACTCCATCGATTGAGAAAAATTCCCTATTACTACAATCACAAGTACTAACCAAATTCACCAGATCTGTGTTGTAAACAGGGCTGTGGAGTCGGAATCGGTGGCTATTTTGCAGGAGTCTGAGTCGTCATAAAAGGGACCAACTCCTACGCCCATAATATATAATAAGTTGGTCCAGTTAGTTCGATGCAGTGAAAAGGGAACGAGAGGCTTGGGTCCACCGATGCTACTGCTCCCATATCTTCAGCCTTATCACATGAGAGTGTAATTGATGACATGGAGCAGGCAAAGCGCTCCCCCCAGGGAAAAGATTCTGCTCCCAGGGAAAAACAATTTCAGCAAAATTTTTCTCCTGTTTTCAAAGAAGTAGAAGAGTTCAAACCATTCATCAAAATGACTGTGCGAGGCAATTCCTTTATACCTGACATTTTGGCTATTTTCACACGCTAAAATGGCCCGTAATTTCGGTCCGTAATTACGCGCCGAAGTGCGCTAATTTACGGGCTGAAAACGTCCCATCATTACGGTAATCCACATTCTCATAGAGAACTATGGATTACGTTCTCCTCTCCCCGCTCGGCCCAATACGCCGAGGGGGAGATAATTGACATGTCACTTTCTAGCGGCGTATACGCGTCGCTAGCAGTGATTCTCTATGGGCTGGCGAAGTGCCGGCCCCCCGCTCGCTCTCCCGCCCCGCCCCCGGCCACACGGCTTAACTGCGGGACGTAATTACGCCCCGCAGTTAAAGCCGTGTTTAACATAGCCTTAGAGATGTTGCCCCTGTGGTCACCGCTTTGCCCCAACCAAGTTAGTGTAGAGAGGCGTTCTCTACCCGGGAAAAATATAGCAGATGTGAGGTCATGTATGCAATCTGTGGAGGCAATACAATTTCTCAGAACAAATTCAGAACCCCACAAATTTTTCCGCAGTTTTTTGCATGTTTACTTTTTTGTTCCAAAAAGTCATACCAAAAAATTTTTTTACACTACAAGAAAAATGGTAACAATGTTTTGAACTTGTGACTTCGGGCCCCATACCCTTCCATCCATACAGCTTTTTGACAGAGGGCTATTTAATTTTATATAAGTCATCTTCCCGTCTATACATAAATTTGACTTGCATTTTTAGCATTCTATTTTAAGTTATTATTTTTTTAGATTTGGAAAAACCCCATTTTTGGGTTTTTCAATACTGCTAACCCTTCGGGGCTTGATAAATTTAAAACAATCTTGACCAAATCTGATCCAGGTCTCTTTTTAAATTTCCCAATTTTGGTGCAGAGGGACTGGATACAAATACAGCTTTTTTTTCAACTCTCCCAAAAGGGTTTTCAAAAGATCAAAACATTGTTACCTTTTGCTTGTCTTCTGTTCTACCTAAATAGCTTGATTTTGTATCATAAGGTGATAAAACCTGTTTTTTCCCTTTTTACTACAGTAAACATTTAAAAATGCGCCTGTATGGGGGATTAGGGTCGGGGATTTGGGGATCGGGGTTTTGGGAAAATTGAGGATCGGGTGGGGGTTGGGTTTGCCGATCCACACCATGGTTGAAACCTTTCCCCCTATGAGCCAAAAAACAAACATGGGGGGAAAATTTCCCCCAATACAAAGGGCGCCTAGTTTTGGTTAAAAAAACTTACCCATTTCTCGATGTAAAGAACTGAAATATACCATAATTAGGGGGTTTATATGCCGAGCACAACAATGTAATGTCCTAAAAAGGCCATTAATTAGTAGATGAACCTGGGGCGCCTCCATAACAAGGGCTCGGGGCGCTTCATATTAGAAGAAGCCATGCGCCGCGATGGCAATGGCCTTTTGGTGCATTACTTTTACATGCAAGGATCCAGACCCAGGTTTTAGAAAGCATCATACTTTCAGGCGCACTTTACACTAATTAAATGCGCCTAATAACTGCCGCATCCGAAATGTCAGTTCTCTCAAAAGGTCTCTCCCGCCCCTCGGGGACACTTACAGCATCAAACTCTGCAATAAGGAGGAGTTTTTCAGAAAAATAAGACTGAGGGAATATTTCTATGATAAAGACCTTCCGTACAGCACCGATTCTGAGATCATAAAAAACCCACAAAAAACACCATCTGTACAACCCTTCTGATTTTTACGAATGCAGAAGGGTGTCAACGATCGCGCCCCCAGTGACAAGTCCCTAAGGGGCTAAAAGTTAAAAAGGGTTGTCTCACAAAGGATTGTTTTTTTTGTTAAAAAATCACTTTGCAAATATTCCATACCCGTGTCCCCACTTTTCCCAGATATCCCCCCTTGTACCTGCAAACAGCCCTCATTTTCCTATTGCTCAACCTTTTCAATCTCTCCCTTAAGGCTGGGCCGCACCCGGTTGCTAAGCAACAAACCTGGGTTTTTCCCCCTTTTTCTGCAGCCCCATGGAAGCCTAAAAAACCCCCTGAAATTTAAAGTGAAACCAAAGAAAACAGGGCTGAGGGAGAGAAATAATGTATGAGACAACCCCCTTTTTTTGATAAAAAAAAAATAAAAACAGTTTCAAATGAATAAAAAATATTAAAAGTTCAAATTACCCCTTTTGCCATTTTACAAATAAAAGAATAAAAAAGGTTACACATAATTGATATTGCCACTTCCGTAAAAGTCCGATTTATTCTATTATATCATTTCTCCCATATGCTGAACGCAGTAGAAGAAAAAAAAATCAAAACAGAAAAATTGTGTTTTTTGGGTCATTTCACATACCCCAAAAATTTGAATAAAAAGTGAAGGGCACTTCAGCCCGCAAAAAATACACCCTCACTCAAATTCATAGGTGGAAGTCCAAAAATGTTATTGGTCCCAGAAAATTAAGAATTAAGAGAGAATGTTTTTTTGTTTTTTTTAAAAAACTAAAACATAACCCAAACTCTAGATATTTGGTATAAATCATATTGACCTGCAGAATACAGGTGACACATCACTTATAGCGAAGAGTGAACGCTGTAAAAACAAAACCCCGAAAACATGGCGCATGTACATTTTTTTCACAATTCAATCCACTTGGATTTTTTTTTCCAAGTATATTCTATCTTAAAGGGGTTGTCTCACTAGAAGGATTGCTGCTTTTGATGTTAGAGATCTTGCAAAACAAGTCACTTTGAAATTTATGTCCATTAACAGGGTCCTATCTATTCCTAGATATCCCCTCTTGTATTGGATACATCAGCTCCTCAGGTCGCTATAGTTACAGACCTGTTTGATCTCTCCTGGTAGGCTGCCTGCGCTGGACACTATAGCTACAGTCCTGGCTTCTACTGTAGCCCAGTGGAAGCCAGTAAACACGCCCCTGAATTCAAAGTGAAACCAAGAAAACAAGACTGAGCTAAGATGAAGCAATGTAGTGAGACAACCACTTTAAGGTCAATGACACCATTAAAAAGTACATCTTATCCCGCAAAAACAAGCCCTCATGTTTATGTAGAAGGGAAAATGTAAAAAGTTATGGCTTTTAGATGGCGGAAGGGGAAAAAAATGAAGAGCCATATCATTATAACCATGTGGTGGCAATGGGTTAAAGGGGTGTTCCGATCTTGCACATTCATGACATAAGTATAGGATTTGCCCAACACACTGCTTATCTGTACTCACAAGAACAGAAGGGGGAGTCGTGCCTAGGCCCGAGTGGCTCTTCGTTCTGAACTGCTACTTTCGGGGTCCGCTCCCGGGTTGGGTGCACCTATCATATTCTGATGGCATCCTACTAATATGCCATAAAAGTGTGAGGGGAACACCCCTTTAAATTTGGAAATAAATGGTGCCCGCAGATAAGGTGCAAGGTGGGAACAGGTAATAAGCAGAGGCCCTAAATTTACTAATGGCAGCCCTGGTCATGGGAATACCCTGTTAGGCTATGTCTACAGAGCACAGAAATACCGTCAGATTTTCGGCGGATTCAGTATTTTGAATTTGCCGAAAATCTGACTGTATCCAGCGCTGTGTAGACCACAATGAAAGATCCAACACAGATTTTTTTTTACCATCAGTTTTAACTCCTTAACGACCGCCCACCGTCTTTTGACAGCGGACAATTCAGGTCGTTCGCCTGCAGCGACGTCTTTTGGCTCCCCGGTGCTTTAAATCTTTGATTGCCACGGATCATCACCGCAGTGCAATCAAAGGGTTTCCCTGCTCTGTCGGGTGATCGTGACTCCTGTGACACGACAGAGCCCGGGGAACAGCTGCACAGTCAGCCCTGGAGTAGCCCCAGAGCTGTCTGTGTAACAAGCCAGTGATCAGGACACACTGTGTGCTGTACTGATCACTGCCTGTGTCAGACGGACACAGATTATAATGTATTAGCATATATGAATATGCTAATACATTACTAAGTGTAAATTAAAAAAAAAAAGTAACACAGTTATCCATTGATGGGATTTAAAAAAAAAAGTAAAAAACAAAAAAATAATAAAATAACAATAAATATTTAATAAAAAATAATTGTGCATACATTACACACAAAAAAAAACCACCTCCACATATTGGGTATCCACACGACCGTAATAAGCTGTAGAAATAATCTAACAAGTTATTATGTGTGAAATGTGAATGGTGTAGAAAAAAAAAAAAAAAAAATTTGAAAAAAATTCTGCAATTATTTATAAGTGAACTTAAACTATTCCCTTGTAAAGTACAACTTGTCTCAAATAAAACGAGGCCTCATCCAACTGCGTCATTGAAAAAAATTAAAAAGTTGCAACTGTTAAAACGCAAGGAGGCAAAAACTAAAAAAATGTTCTGGTCATTAACTACTTCTCAGGCTTGGGGCTTAAGGGGTTAAAATCAGAAAATCGTCATGTCAATTCTTGATCTGTTTGATGCAGCAGAAACCCTATGTAAAACTATAGGGTGCAATCCTGCTGCAGCAAAAAGGCATCCAAACAGCACACTTTTGGTGCATGTTGGATGCGTTTTACGCAGCGCTTCTGAATAAATTTTTCGGATCTGAAAAACGTATTCAAAACACAGTGTGAACATACCCTTAGGAGCATTTTTGGTGCAGTTTTTGATGCATTTTTTGCAGAAAAATAATTCAATTACACTGCAGTGGACAAAAAACGACCTGAAAATCGAGTTTTTTGTCCACTGTCGGTCAGAAGCTGCTGAAAAAATGGCCGTTTTTTGGCGTTTGCAGAAATGAACAGCATTAGATTTGATGTGTATTTCTGCAAAAAACACACCAAAAAACATCCAGTACTCTACATAGATGCCAGTAGTAAATTGTCTGCCCTGCTCTGGCATTTTTTGCAACATGTTTCAAAAAACCACCAGCAGAAAAAAAACAATCAGAAAAAAACTGGAGACAACAGGACATTTTTACTATAGAGTTTATGGGACCTCTTTACAGTCATTTTTCCAGCGTTTTTATAAAACGAAAAACTCTGAAAAGGGGACGTTTTTATTTGCTGTATAGACATAGCCTTAAAGGGGTTGTCTCACTACACTGATTCATCTCACCTCAGTCCTGTTTTCTTGGTTTCTTTTTGAATTCAGGGGCGTGTTTACTGGCTGCTACAAGGCTGCAGTAGAAGCCAGGTCTGTAGCTATAGCAACCAGTGCTGGCAGCCTATCATAGAGATTGAACAGGTCTGTAGCTATAGCAACCAGTGCTGGCAGCCTATCAGGAGAGATCGAACAGGTCTGTAGCTATAGCAACCAGCGCTGGCAGCCTATCAGGAGAGACTGAACAGGTCTGTAGCTATAGCAACCAGCGCTGGCAGCCTATCAGGAGAGACTGAACAGGTCTGTAGCTATAGCCACCAGGGGCGGCAGCCTATCAGGAGAGACTGAACAGGTCGTAGCTATACGACCTGGGGGAGCGATCAGCCCATACAAGAGTGGATATCTTGGCTAAGGAGGGGGACACTGTTAATGGACATATATTGCAAAGGGTGACTTGTTTTGCAGATCTTAACATAAAAAGCAATCCTTGCAGTGAGACACCTTTTTAAAATGCATTTCTGCAAAAAAAAAAAAAAAAAAAAAAAAAAAAAAACCATCCAAAACCGCTCTGTGTGAAAGCAGGGCCCCTAAGGGCGCATTCACACGGCACAGGACAAATACCGGCCGGTTTGGCGGCCGGTATTTGTCCTGATTTGCGCCCGTCCCCACGGCCGCGGAGGGGGGGGGGGGGGGGCGGCTTTTCTCCCCACTCCCATTGAGCAGCACATCTTCTGTCCGGAAACCGGATGGAAGAATGAACATGTTCAATGTTGTGCCGCCGGACCGCCGGCTACAAAACCGCCGGACGGTAAACCCGTGCAGTGGGGACATGGCCTAACTGTGCCCTAATTCCAGCCGTGCCATAAAACTGCACAGCAGCAATATGCTGCATCTCTCGGATCTTCCATCTAAGCTCATGTAAACTAGATCCATAGATAAAATTTAAAATTCTCACAACAAAGCAAAACAAAACCCTCAGGTAAGAGCACGAGGAGCCGCCGCTTCCGGCAGATCCGTCGCCATAGCAACGGTTGTTGTTTACGTTGCCGGGCAGGTCTCCCGGGAAGCATCCGCGCAGATCACAGGCGGCAGCCCCTGTCCTCCCCTTTCAGCCATGCCGGCGGCTCAAGAGGTCGCAGCTGCCCGGGCACCGGTACGAGCCAACACCATGACCCTGACAGAAGAAGCAAGGTCAGCAAACGGCAAACAAAACGGGCGCCCGGTGGTGAGGCTGCTGGTGACAGATCCAGACCTTGTGCAGAAGGAGGTAACGTGTCATGACACCCCCTGGCCGCGGCGGCGCTGTTCCGTTACAGTGACCTTATGTGCGCTGTATGACTTGTTGCTGTGTTGTCTGTAACCGTTCAATTTACTGAGATTAGGGGGGCGGGGCTTATGCTAGAGCATCTGTAACCATGGAGACGCGCTCTGTGTGGAGGTAGGGGCCTCTAGTGTTTGTTCTGATAGCTCATACTAGAAGGGAGCAGTGGGGTGAAACTGTGGAACAGAAATGTCCGCGTTCCACGGCTTTGGCCGCCATTTTTGTAAAGTCCTCCCTCATAGCTTATGTCCCAGTGGCTGCATTATGTAGTCTCGAGGGTTACCTTACAAACTTGCATAATTGAAGAATGTCTGGTACCATTTTTAATAAGCGTCGGCACGGAGCCAGAGTAAAATAAAGTTATACATAAAAAAGGGTTCTCCCTAAATTTGAAGGTCCACAACAAACAAGCCCGGGGTAAAAATCACAACATAGCCTCAAAACTGGAGATTCTGTGGAGCTGTTGGTCGCGGGGGTTTTTTTTTTTTAAAATATAAGAATAAAAACTTATAAAAAAGAAACATCTTCAGTCCAGCGGTATAAATGGATCACACAGCTCCTGTTTATTTGAAACTTATTAAAACTCCTCAGACATATAGTGTAACAAAATGAGACATAGCAAAAATAACACGCTTACGCGTTTCAGACCAGTGGTGTACATAATAGGAACTTATGGTTCTTCTCTTTCTATGGTAAAGAAAAAGTTTCCAAACCATAACATGGAGGTGATTGGAAAAGTCATTATATAGAAAGGCTTTCTGGAGAGTTACTTGTATTTGCGATATCCAGGAGCAGGGACTGCCAGAGTGATTCATTTTTATGAAATAGTTTTTTGGCCGTTAAGAGGTTAATTTTTTTGTCATCTGTTAAACTGTTTCTTGATTGCTCCATGGACTTTTTAAATAGCTGAGTATATCCTTTGATGCTGTGATCACGAGCTCTGTCTAATCGCTAAGCGTTGATCTTTAAATTTGTCTCATTTTGTTACACTATATGTCTGAGGATTTTTAATACATTTCAAATAAACAGGAGCTGTCTTATCCTTTTATACCGCTGGATTGAAGATCTGTTTCGTTTTTAGCAGGTTTTTTTCTAAAATAAAGTTATGCTTATACAGCATAATAAGGAGGCTGAAAAAATGCACATGTATTTTAACCTCTTGGAGAGGTTTTCCCACCATAGACTTTGATGGCATATTGAAAGGTTATACCATCAAGATCTGATAATTCTTCATAACAGTGATACCAGGAGATGCAATATTTTCAGTGCAAAATTAACTGCAATTAATCTCCAACAATTGGCCCCCTCATCTTTTTAGAGTTTTACTTTTTTCCCGGGAAACTCAGAAATTTTTGTCAATAAAACAAAATCGGTCGCACATCCATTTTGAAGAGAAGGGCAAAGCCCCCAAACACGGGTTTTTTGGCCGGTTTTTCAGCCGTTTTTCGTTTTTTTAGACCCCCTGAAAAACCGACCGAAAATGAGCACAACTGTGCTCTATGGAAAACCCGTGCAGCAGTCCCTACTGCACGGGTTTACCGCCCGACAGTTTTGGCAAAACATAGTAGAAGCACCATCTTCCGTCCGGTTTTCGGACGGAATATGTGCTTCTCAATGGGAGGTCTCTTCTCCGCTCATCGCGGAGAAAAGCCGTCCCCCGCCGTGGCCGTGGGGACAGGCGCAAAACAGGACAAATACCGGCCGACAAACCGGCCGGTATTTGTCCTGTGCCGTGTGAATGCGCCCTAAATCATACATGCCAACTCTCCCGCTTTTGGCGGGGGGGGGGGTCCTGCTATTTGGGGTCCCCCCCCCCCCCTCCTCCAGCAGAGTTGGCGAAACTCCCCGCCGCCAGCAGGCAGTGGGGGTTCTTTAATTGGCCGCGGAGACAGAGTAGCGCTGGTGCGCTACTCTGGCGCCGCCGGGCCGTTCCCACAGGCGGGTGAGGCGGCCGCTGCATAAAAGCAAAAATGAGCTGAACACTTGACATGTTTCGAGCCTGGTGATCGGCTCTTAGTCGTAACAAACAACATCACTGTACTATGTTTTGTTACGACTAAGAGCCGATCACCAGGCTCGAAACATGTCAAGTGTTCAGCTCATTTTTGCTTTTATGCGATGATTTAAATATCTACTAATAAAAGTGCGTTTTTAAGCATTTTTTTCACCTCATCCCGAGCACGAGTGCTGAAGTGCTTTCTTGCTGAATTGCCTACTGCTTCTGGAGTATCTACAGCCAGGTACCCACCTCCTTATTTGCACCGTGTGTGGACGGATCTGATGCGGATTCCTATTGAAGCCTTACTACCGGTAAGCGTTTACCTAAATCTTTTTTGTATGTTTATTGAAGCGGCTGCTGCGCCCGCTTCACCCGCCCAGAGTCTCGCTGTGCAGGGAGGAGGCAGGAGGGATCGCTCCCTCCTCCCTTCTCCCCCTGTATGCACAGCGCCGATGTGCGCCGTACATACAGGTCAGCGGTGCAGGGGAAGTGACGCACGGCTGCACTCACTCCCCTGGTATGCTGAGGAGATCGGCCAGAGCTGCAGGAGCCTGGTCAGGTGAGTTGCTTTTATTATTTTATATTTAGGGGGGCTCTAGGGGGGCACTACCTGGCAACAAAGGGGGCACTACCTGGCAACAGAGGGGGCACTAACTGGCAAACAATGGGGGCACTACCTGGCAACAGAGGAGGCACTACCTGGCAAACAATGGGGGCACTACCTGGCAACAGAGGGGGCACTACCTGGCAACAAAGGGGGCACTACCTGGCAAACAATGGGGGCATCACCAGGCAACAGAGGGGGCACTACCTGGCTAACAAAGGGGGCACTACCTGGCAACAGAGGGGGCACTACCTGGCTAACAAAGGGGGCACTACCTGGCAAACAATGGGGGCATCACCTGGCAACAGAGGGGGCACTACCTGGCAAACAATGGGGTACTACCTGGCAAACAATGGGGCATCTACCTGCAAACAATGGGGGCATCACCTGCAACAGAGGGGGCTCTACCCGGCAAACAATGGGGGCACCTACCTGGCAAACAATAGGGGCACCTACCAGTCAACAGAGGGGGCACAACCTGGCAAACAATGGAGGCAACTACCTGGCACACAATGGGGTGCACTACCTGGCAACAGAGGGGTCAACTACCTGGCAACAGAGGGGGCACTACCTGGCAAACAATGGGGGCATCTACCTGGCAACAGAGGGGGCACTACCTGGCTAACAAAGGGGGCAATACCTGGCTAACAATGGTGGCATCTACCTGGCAACAGAGGGGTCACTACCTGGCTAACAAAGGGGGCACTACCTGGCTAAAAAAGGGGGCAATACCTGGCTAACAATGGGGGCATCTACCTGGCAACAAGGGGCAACTACCTGGCAACAGAGGGGGCACTACCTGGCAAACAGAGGGGGCACTACCTGGCAACAGAGGGGGCATCTACCTGGCTAACAAAGGGGGGCATCTACCTGGCTACAGAGGGGGCATCTATTTGGCTACAAGGGGGCATCTACCTGCCTGTAAGGGGCACTACCTGGTTATGGGGGGCTACTTCCTGGCTATAAGGGCATCTACCTGGCTTTCTTCCAAAGCCGTTATGCAGTTAGGTGGAGTGTGTGTGGTATTTTGAAGGGGCGTGGCACACTGACAAGATGGGCATGTCTATGCAAATTTTTGCCGCACCGCGCTACGCGCACCGCCCACTACAATCTCCTGCTTTTTCAATTTCAAAAGTTGGCAACTATGCCCTAAATGTATAGGTGCACGCTGGTGTGGCAGCCAAAAGCAATGCAAACACAACACAAAATCAGCAGCACTCTACATGCATTGCATTTGGCTGCCACATTAACGTGCACCTATACATTTATTCTTCAAAATGGATGTGCTGACCAGATTTTGTTTTTTGACTGTTTACATGGGGAAGTGGCTGGCTCCCATCTTAGTTTATGCTCTCCACCAACCTGCACAGGCTTTTTAGTCAGATCAGGTTATAGCTGGAACCTTCTAACCCTGAAATGTGGAGGTCTGAGCAGACGCAAGGAGAGGAAGCATGTAGCGTAGGTTCCCACCAGAATTGGGGTCACCTTGCCGCGGTAGGTGGACATTTACAGTTTTGATCAAAAATGAACACGAAGAACCTAAAAATGTTCATATATTCCAAAGTAGCAGAAATGCTTTTCCAAAAAATTCTTATGTCCTCTTTTAGTGCCTGTAGCGTGCTGCTGATTTTGTGTTCTGTTTGCAACTCAGGTATTAATTTGTCCTTTCAATCAAGTTTTTTTCAGCAGATCCTCCTTTCACAAACCGATCCTCACAATAGATAGGAATGGACAAGTAACCAATAATTTATAAAAAAAAATATTTTTAGAGGATTATATGTTTCAGGGTCTGTTCACACGGATGATTTTGACGCTGTTTTCTGAGTGCTTCCTCGCCCAAAACAGCGTCAAAAAGCCTCTAAAACACCCCCAGTTCATTTCCATTGATTCCTATGTAAAACCGCCTTGTAGTTCACACACAAAAGGTTTTTTCCTCACGTTTTCCGCGCTTCTTTGGAAGCTGTTTTGGGCGCTGAAAAAATAAGCGTCATGTCAATTCTTGAGGCATTTTCAAAACTGAAAATCCCCATAGGAATCGATGGAAAGCTTCAAAACCTCATCCAAAACAGCGGCACGGTTTTTGATGCGGTGTTGGCGTGCCCTGGCTATTAATTTCTATGGGTGTTTCAGAAAGAAAACAGTGTTGAAAAACATTATTGAAAGCCTCGTCCAAAACCTGAAGTTTTACATGTACAAATTATATTTTATGTAGTGTTTTTGCCTGGAGCTCCAAATAGTGTTAATAAAATGAGCACATTTGTTTTACGTAACAGTGCTGTTTTTTTTTGTCCATTTAAACACTATCTCTGTAATTTGCCTCCACCACAATTGTCCATATGGTGATAGCGCCAGTTTTAGTTACTGCTAGGCTAGCCTCCCAGGACCCATAACTTTTTTTTTTTAGGTTACTGTCCACATAGCTGTTTGACGGCTTGTTTTTTGCACTTTAGGTTATATTTTTTTAATACACCATATATTGTACTAGAAAGACAAAAAAATTCTTTGCGTGTTGGAATTGAAAAAATAATTGCAATTGTGCAATTGGAAGGGCTTGCTTCTACGGAATGTATCGTGTGACATAATTGATACATTCTGCAACATATATATATATATACTCAGAGTATGTTCACACGGCATAATTGTAAAACAATTCACATGTCACTTCTTCCGGGCTTTTACGTGCCGGGGAGAGTGAAAGTGAGTGGGAGCAGGCTGTCAGTGCTTTAGAAGTATGTGCTGGCCAGCGTGTACTTCTAAAACACCCAGGGTATTGGGGTGTGCACAGTACATGCCGCAATACACCGTGTGAACCTACCCTAAAACACATACCTCCCAATTTTTAGAGATTGCAAAGTGGGACATATCAGGCCAAGCCTCTAACCATGTCAAAACACAAGACATCAGATTAAGACACGCCTCTAACCACGCCCAAACACATGACATCAGATGAAGACACGCCTCTAACCACGCCAAAACACATGACATCAGATGAAGACACGCCTCTAACCACGCCAAAACACATGACATCAGATGAAGACACGCCTCTAACCACGTCCAAACACATGACATCACACCAAGACACACCTCTAGCCACGCCCAAACACATGACATCACACCAAGACATGCCTCAAACCAGGCCCAAACACATGATATCAGATGAAGACACGCCTCTAACCACGCCCAAACACATGACATCACACCAAGACACACCTTTAGCCACGCCAAGACACATGACATCACACCAAGACACACCACTAGCCATGCCCAAACACATGACATCACACAAGACACACCACTAGCCACGCCCAAACACATGACACCACACCAAGACACACCTCTAACCACGGCCAAACACATGACATCACACCAAGACACACCTCTAACCACGCCCAAACACATGACATCACACCAAGACACACCTCTAACCACGCCCAAACACATGACATCACACTGAGACACGCCTCTAACCATGCCCAATCACATGACATCACACCAAGACACACCTTTAGCCACGGCCAAACACATGACATCACACCAAGACACACCTCTAACCACGCCCAAACACATGACATCACACTGAGACACGCCTCTAACCACGCCCAATCACATGACATCACACCAAGACACACCTTTAGCCACGGCCAAACACATGACATCACACCAAGACACACCTCTAACCATGCCCAAACACATGACATCACACCAAGACATGCATCTAACCACGGCCAAACACATTACATCACACCTAGAAACACCTTTAGCCACGCCCAGACACTTTACATAACACAAAGACACACCTCTATCCACGCCCAAACACATGACATCACACAAGACACACCACTAGCCACGCCCAAACACATGACATCACACTAAGACATGCCTCTTACCACGCCCAAACACATGACATCACACCAAGACACACCTCTAACCACGCCCAAACACACAACATCACACCAAGACACGCCTCTAACCACGCCCAAACACATGACATCACACCAAGACACGCCTCTAAACACGCCCAAACACATGACATCACACCAAGACACGCCTCTAACCACACCCAAACACATGACATCACACCAAGACACGCCTCTAACCACACCCAAACACATGACATCACACCAAGACACGCCTCTAACCACGCCCAAACATATGACATCACACCAAGACACGCCTCTAACCACACCCAAACACATGACATCACACCAAGACACGCCTCTAACCACACCCAAACACATGACATCACACCAAGACACACCTCTAACCACGCCAAACACGATACACACCAAACACACTCTAACCGCCAACACATGACATCACACCAAGACACACCTCTAACCACGCCCAAACACATGACATCACACCAAGACACACCTCTTACCACGCCCATACACATACATGACAACTTTTCAGACAGCTTAAAAGGAACACATTTTCAGGATCACATTGTATCCAATGATGAAATATTAATTAAGTTGTTATGTAATATACAGTGAGGAAATAATCAGATACTTTTTTAAAGCAAGATAGTTTATTGACGCAAATCTATTTCCCAAATGAAAAAGAGGGACATTTATAGAGCCAAGAGGGACAAGGGTTAAAAATAGAGACTGTCCCTCCAAAATAGGGACACTTGGGAGGTATGTCTAAAACATAACAAAAACTACAAATTGTTGCAATTGTGGTTTTTTTCGCATTCCACCCCACACAGAATTTTTTTTTAAGTTTCCTAGTACATTATATGGTCCAGTTAAGGGCACCATAAAAAAGTACAAATATAAAAACGATATGGCTTTCTGAAAGTGGGAAGGAACAAAAAACAAGAATCTGAAAATTGCTGCTAAGGGGTTAAAGCAAATAAATGAGATGAGATGAAATGGAAGGAAAACCTCCTTTGTATGTAACAAGAAAACAATAAGAAAATATGCAAAGCTCAACTCAAAGACGGTAAAATGTGCCTAGAGAAAGTAACCTGGGTGTTAACCTTTCCACAGTCACGGATGTAACCTCAGGACCAGGGTGAGGGAACATTGCACAAATAGTAGCTTAGAATCCAGAAAAAAACAAAAGTGGAAAAACAAACAATAAAAGCAAGAAAACTAATTGAAAAAGCAAGAAAACAACAGGACCAATCCCATGGTATGTTACAACCAGGCTTGGCCTGACCCACAGGGGAGCAGGGGAAAGACTGATCGGCCTTTGGGCATTGCAAACCTGGAGTTTCTATTAGGGTATGTTCACACTGCGTTTTGCATCCGATTTTGGATTTTGGAGCTGCATCAATCCAATCCAAAATGCATCCAACACCAGCCGCATGTTTGGTTGTGTCTTGCCTGCAGCAGGATCGCACCCTGTAGTTTTAAATAGAGCGTCTGCTGTGTCTCTCGGATCAAGAATTGACATGACGATTCTTTGAACGGATCCGAAAGAGGCAAGTAATCACTCATCTGCACGCCAATGCGTGTTTTCCGTTCAAAGCAATGTAAATCACACTGCACATTGTTAGATGTGTGTTTGGGTCATTTTAGGGTCTGAAACATGAATCCAAACACGCATCTAAAAACGTATTACAACACAGATCCAACACGCCATGTGAACATACCCTTAACCCCTTAAGCCGAACGCCTGAAAAGTAGTTAATGACCAGAACAATTTTTTAGTGTTTGCCTCCGTGCGTTTCAACAGGTGTAACTTTTTTATTTTTTCAATGACGCAGTTGGTTGAGGCCTCGTTTTATTATACTTTTTGGGGGAATAGTTTATGTTCACTTATAAATAATTGCAGAATTTTTTTTATTTTTACATTTTTTTTTTTTTGACATTTTTTTTTTACACCATTCACATTTCACACTTAATAACTTGTTACCGTATATACTCGAGTATAAGCCGACCCGAGTATAAGCCGAGGCACCTACTTTTGCCACAAAAACCGGGAAAGCTTATTGACTCGAGTATAAGCCTAGGGTGGAAAATGCAGCGGCTGCTGGTGAATTTTAAAAATAAAAATAGATACCAATAAAATTACATAGGCAGTTTAATGTCCCACATAGGCAGGTATAGGCTTGGTATAGGCAGTTTAATGTCCCCATACAGGCATGAGTATGCAGGTATAGGGTTCGTTATAGGCAGGTATAGTGATAGGCATATAGTCCCCCATAGGCAGGCTTATAGGCAGGTAATTGCCCCATAAGCAGGTATAGGTTCCCCCTAGGCAGGTTATTGGCAGGTAAAGGTCGTTATAGGCCGGTATAGTCCCCCTAGGTAGGTGATAGGCAGGTATAGTCCCCCAAGATAGGTTATAGGCTGGTATAGTCCCCCTAGGTAGGTTATAGGCAGGTATAGTCCCCCTAGGTAGGTTATAGGCAGGTATAGTCCCCCTAGGTAGGTTATAGGCATGTATAGTCCCCCTAGGTAGGTTATAGGCAGGTATTGTCCCCCTAGGTAGGTTGTACGCAGGCACAGTCCCCCTAGGTAGGTTGTAGGCAGGTATAGTCCCTCCAGGTAGGTTATAGGCAGGTATAGTCCCCCTAGGTCGGTTATAGGCAGGCATAGGCAGCGTTTTAAAAAAAAACAAAACACTTACCTGGCTCCCCGCTGCTCCGTCTCCCTCGCCGCTCCGCCTCCTCGCTGTCCGGCCTCCCACACGCGCTCCTCGGACTTCCCGGCACAGGCGCGTGTTGTCATCAGGCCGTGCACGCAGCGTGATGACACACGCTATCTGTGCCGGAAACTCCGGACGGCCGCAGACGCCCGGAGTCCACTGCGGAGCACGGAGCGCTCGCTCTCTGCGCCGCAGTGGTATCTGTTCACTTGTATGCGCTCCGGAGGAGTCGCATGCAAGTGAAGAGATAGCTGACAGCGCTCGGGCCACCGCAGCGCCCGGACACTGTCAGCGGTACTCCGTGGCCCTTCAGTAATGCGCTCCCTGAGGAGCCGCATATAACTGAAGCGTCCCTGTCGGAGCACGGGCCATCGCAGAGCCCGAGCGCCGACAGTGACTCGAGTATAAGCCGAGGGGGGATTTTTCAACACATTTGTGCTGAAAAACTCGGCTTATACTCGAGTATATACGGTAGATTAATTCTACAGGTTATTACGGTCGTGTGGATACCTAATATGTTTAGGTTTTTTTGTGTGTAATATATGCACAATTATTTTTTATTAAATATTTTTTTTTTTTACTTTTTTTTTTTTTTTAAATCCCATGAAGAGAGAACAGTTTTATTTTTTATATTTTTTTTTTACACTTAGTAATGTATTAGCATATTCATATATGCTAATACATTATAATCTGTATCAGTCTGACACAGGCAGTGATCAGGACAGCACACAGTCTGGCCTGATCACTGGCTTCATACACAGACAGCCCTTGGGCTACTCTAGGTCCCCAGGGCTGACTGTGCAGCCGTTCCCTGGGCTCTGTCGGGTCACCGGGTGTTCCGATCACCCAACAGAGCAGGGAAATGCTTTGATCGCGCTGGAGATGCTGGAGATGCTCTGGGACCAGGGCTGTGTAATACAGCCCCGATTCCAGCGCAGCTGCGGCGCCTGGAGCCACAAACTCCGATGTCTGCAGCGACGTCTAAAGTCTGCGGCAGGTCATATAGGAGTTAAACTGCATATACATTCTTGGGAGAGGCATAAAGGCAGAGAGAAAGAAGGAAAAAGCAGGAGCTGTAGGGTGGGCCCCAAGAATGAAACTTCAGTGGTGGGCTCTAAGCACCCCAGTCCAACACTGGTTGCAAACACCAATCATAGGATACAGACGTAGAGTATGTGAAAGGTCAAAACAGGAAAACAGATATAACACAAATATAAATATTTAATGAAAAAAGAAGGGGATAGATTAATCATTAGAAATTATATAACAAATCTGTTTGAGGTTCACACCTGCAGGAGTTCTATTACGTAACTTGTAAATCCAGAAAGTTTCTTGCTTGAGAAGACAAAGATGCCAGTAAGGTTGCTTTCACACAGCGCAGTTTTGGTGCAGTTTATTACCAGCAGCTTTTTCACTTATCTAAACTGTTTGGAAAGTGAGGAATCAATTAGTGTGTTTGTATCCACGAGACTCCAAACACAGTCATTGATTACTTACTTGAAAAACCTTTCCGAACAATTTAGACAACTGAAAGAAGCTTGCTGGTAATAAAGGCAGTTTAATAGGAGCACAGTTAGGGTGCTTTCACACAGCGCAGTTTCGGTGCAGTTTTAGCTGTGATCCAGTTAAACTGCCCTTATTACCAGCAAGCTTCTTTCACTTATCCAAACTGCTTGGAAAGTGAGGACTAAATTATTGTATTTGTATTCATGAGACTTCACACACAGTAATTGATTACTTACTTGAAAAATCTTTCCGATCAATTTAGACAACTGAAAGAAGCTTGCTGCTAATAAAGGCAATTTAATTGGAGCGCAGTTAAAACTGCCTCAAAACTGCGCTGTGTGAAAGCAGCCTTACCGCCACATAATGGTCTTTGTAACAATTATATACCCTAATAATGAAAACAATTTAAGGGGTAGTCTCAGTGCGTGAAATCCTCTTTGCTGGCCGCTCGCAGCTTGCTGCGATCCAGTCATGCAGGTGAATGAGGAGAACAGCGTTAGTGGCGTCCTCCTCATTCACTTCTATGGGAGTTCCGCATATAGCTGAGTCTATGCGATTTCATGAAGTGAGACCAACCCTTCAAGTTTTCCATTATGGACTGTAATAAAATATCTGAAACAATTTTTCCTTTTCCCACTCTCTGCTGTATTCTACACTTCAATTTTTGCATTGTAACCTTTCTTCTTTCTTAGTCTTTGATTATTTTTTATGTCTCTTTTTTCAGGCAGTTCAGTTTAAGCCCTTGGATCTAGATCGCATAGTGAAGTTCTTTGAAGATCCTTTCTCGGTAAGTCATCGTGTGATTGTACTTCTGCTTTCTTGTTTCTTTTTGTTAGTTGCGCTCCGAATTGGGGTAGGGTTGGTTCGGTACTATCCGAAATTTACAGGTGAAGGCAGGAAAACCTAGTCTAGTCTAGTCAACAGCCGTTTTCAAGACAAAGAGGTGCAATAGTGCTGTTTATATAGAGCTAGACATCAGGGAATGCATTAAAAGTAATTGCCACTGCAATTAGAGTGGGTTTACACTGCATTTACAGTGTATGTTTGGTATATGCTAGAAAAGCTCCTGGCATATAGGTCAAATGTATCCATTGGCTTCCTATCGCCCAACATACTAGTATAGGCTAGAAGAGTGTCCTTTTGACCTCTGTTGGGCCAGTATATGTCAGTAAGGTCTTGGTTTTTTTGGGTCTTTTGCTTGCTGTATAGAATAGTGTGCAGTAGTTATTTATTTTATTTGTCTCACTACGTTGATTCATTTTACCTCAGTCCTGTTTTCTTGGTTTCATTTTGAATTCAGGGCGTGTTTACTGGCTTCCGCTAGGCTGCAGTAAAAGCCAGGTCTGTAGCTATAGCAACCAGTGCTGGCAGCCTATCATGAGAGATGTCTGTAGCTATAGCGACCTGAGGAGCTGATGCAGCCCATACAAGAGAGGATATCTCAGAATAGGTAGGATACTGGTAATGGACACATATTGAAAAGTGACTTGTTTTTGCAAGATCTTTAACATAAAAATCAATCCTTGTAGTGAGACAACCCCTTTAATTTGTTCTGGGATGAACATTGTATGTTCAAACCAAAACTCTTTGGAAAACTGGTAATTGGCTCTGAAGTTATAAAAAAGTAATAAATAATAAAAAAAAGTTATGGCTCTTGGAAGGCAGGAAGGGAAAAACAAACGTGACGAAAAAAAAGCTGCGACGGGAAGGGGTTAAAGCTAATCAATAAAATGGGAATACCCCTTAACGACTTTTGACGTTGGGCGGTGCAGGTCATTCGTCTGCAGCGATGCCTTTTGGACATTGGGAATTGCTCTGTGGCACTTAACCCTTTGATTGCCATGGTTCATGTCCGCAGCTTAATCAAACTGCTTTCCTCTGCACTGCCGTGTGATTAGGACTGCTGGTGACCTGACAGAGCCCGGGGAACGGCTGCACAGTCAGCCCTGGGGACCTAGAGTGGCCCCAGAGCTGTCTGTGTAACAAGCCAGGGATCAGGGCAGACTTTGTGCTGCCCTGACTGCTGCCTGTGTCAAACTGACAGAGATTAAGCAGGATTTTTGCTAAGTGGGAGAAGGTCTACCCTAACCTGGAGATCTCTGATACAATTCTCCAGGGATGGCTGAAGAATCCATAAATAATATAGTTAATGGAAAGTGGAGAGGACACATTCTTTAGAATTGCCCATTCCGCAATTTACGGCTTTAATATCCCCCCCCGTCCGGCTTGTCCAGAACCGTTTGACGTCCCCGTCCTAAGTGTGGCACCCCCCGCACGGAAATTTTTTCCATAGTATATGGACCTGTGTGGAAACCATGAAGTTTTTGGGGGACAGTCATACAAACTCCTGAATCTTAAGCTTTCGGTGTCCCCTTTAACCTTGAGCCAACACAGCTCCTGTTCCATAATTTACCACAACATTTTAGGAACCGCCCAATTCTGCACATATTTTTATTAGCGGCTAAAAGAAGCCTCCCGGTCAATGGTTGGAACCAACTGTCCCTACAATTTCAGGAATTTATCCAGGTGGTAAAACATCATCTGGAAATGGACAGAATCAACATTATCAGGACTAAGGAAACCCAATGCTCTAAAATTTTTTAAGAAATGGCAGGAGTTCATAGGTAACTTTTTACCCCCCCAGGAGATCAAGGGGATCAAGCAGCTTTTTGTCTAACCCCCTCCGGGATCTCTCCTCTCACCTAGCAGGTTCTCTAGGGCTTTGGATGTCTGTATCCCATAATATGGGAGCTTTACCTCAGCCAATATCCTGGCACCCACGCCGTGGATACTCCCTTGGTAAACTGTGCGTCAGAGTTGGGGGTGAATTTGTCCTCTATCTATTTCTCTGCACGGGGTTTAAGGGGACGAGGGCCGTGTGGGCGATCTCGCAGCAAATTTTATCAGCAAAAGGATTTGTTTTTCACCTTTTATTCCAACCTTACTTGATTACATAGGTGTATGTGATTATGTCTCTTATACATAACTGCGTATGGTACCAACTGTTTTGTGTTGTTTTTGGTTTTTTTTGTTTTGTTTTTTTTTTTTTTTGGGAGGGGGGGAGTTACTTTTTTATTATTATTTTTTTTTTTTTTCTTTAGTGAAGATGGAAATCTTTTTTCTTCATTCTTATTATTATGATACCAAAAATATGTCATTAGTGCTATTTTGTACATTCATTGCTTAGTACTTTTCTTATCTTAGTAATGATGCCTTATTTTATTTGTGTAAACAAGTGTTTATCTCATCTAAATGGACAGTTATATATATTTTTTGTTATTGTAAAATTTAATAAAAATTATGTTTACAAAAAAAACCAAAAAACTGACAGAGATTATAACATATTAGCATTTATGAATATGCTAATATATTACTAAGTGTAAAAAGTAACACAGTTATCTCTTCATGGGATTTTAAAAAAAAGTAAAAAAACTGATAAATAATAAAATAAAAATATTTAATAAAAAATAATTGTGCATACATTACACAAAAAAAACTACACATATTAGGTATCCACGTGACCATAATAGCCTGTAGAATTAATCTAACAAGTTATTAAGTGTGAAATGTGAATGATGTAAAACTAATTTAAAAAAATAAAAAATAAAAAATTTCTGCAATAATTTATAAGTGAACTTAAACTATTTTTCCCAAAAGTACAACTTCTCTCGCATAAAACAAGGCCTCATACAACCAACAAGTTACGATTCTTGAAACTCAAGGATGCAAAAACTAAAAAATGGGCTGGTCATTAAGGCCTTTTCAGGAGTTCCGCTTAAAGGGGCTGTCTCACTACAAGGATTGCTTGCAAAAACAAGTCACTTTGTAATACTGTAGGTGTCCATTAACAGTGTCCAACCTATTCCTAGATATCCCGTCTTGTATGGGCTGCATCAGCTCCTCAGGTCGCTATAGCTACAGATCTGTTCATTCTCTCCTGATAGGCGGCCAGCACTCACTGCTATAGCTACAGACCTGGCTTCTACTGTAGCCTAGTAGCATCCAGTAAACACGCCTCTGAATTCAAAGTGAAACCAAGAAAACAGGACTGAGGTAAGATGAATCAATGTCGTGAGACAACCCTTTTAAGGGGTTAAGTATATATTTGGTGGTTCTGAGAAGTGTAATTGACCAGGCTTTTATGCATTTGCACAGTTAAATCCTAAGTGGATGATCACACCGAGTTTTTTTCACGTGTATTCTGATGTCCACATGAAGACCATTTAGCCCATTCTTTTTAATACGCCAAGCCACAAACACACTTACCATAATGTAAAAAATACAAAATATATTTTATTAGACAAATATAACAATACCCAAGAATAAATAAAAAGACGGTGCTTGATAACTGAAGAAATTCTGCTAGAAAGTAAACCCCAATGTAAATCATCAAATAATAAATACAAAATCTTATAATATTAGTAAAAACAATATATTAATATGCAAAGCAAATATACATTCCCCTACATATCACCACTATACATACATACAAAAAGCGCATCCGAAAAACGCATTGGATTAAAATTTGAATGTCTGTGTTTGGGTTAGATTTTGGTGCAATACGATGCAATATGCACCCCAATTCCATACAATAATAAATTTTAAATTAAAATTAAAATAAATTATATTTTTAAAAAAATTTTATTATATATATATATATATATATATAATAATATATATATATATATATATAAATAATATATATTATATATATTATTATATTTTATTATTTTTATATATATATTTTTATATTATAAAAATAATTACCAGGGGCGTGGGTCGGCAACCGAATCCCGACCCGACCCTAAAATTTCCCAAACCTCCGACTCCCCGACTCCGACCCGACTCCTGACCCCCATACAGGGGGGGGCGCATGTTTAAGTGTAATTTTTACGAGAAAAATGGTAACATCGGGCTTTTTTATTAAAAAAACCTTTTAAAAACGCACTCCAATTAAAACAAAATCAAACCCCTTTTTTAAAAAAAAATTTTTACCGCCGCGAAAACGGGGAGATGGGGCCCTAAATTTTTAGAGCTAAACACCGACCAAAAACCGAAAAAAAAAGGGGGACCCAAATCTAAAAAAAATTAAAATTTTTGATTTTTGAAAAACTGTTAAGCTCAAAATCCCAAAGCAAAAAGAAAACAAATACAAAAAATTAAACCTTATGTACAAAGCTGTAGTGGGGTGAATATGGAGCCTGAAATCAAAGTTCAAAACATTTTTACCATTTTTGCTTGTCAGTTAAAATAAATTTATTGGATGACTTTAGAACACACAAAAAAAAATTTTAAATAGAAAAAACATGCGGGGAACATTTGAAGTCTCTGAATTTGTTCTAAAAAAAAATTGCCTCCACAAAAACCTAATACATGACCTCAATCTGACTCATTATTTCCAGGAAAGAAGCCCTCGCCCCCAAAATTTGGGTTTGGGGCAAAGCGTACCACAGGGAAACATCCTAACAATGTCGGGGTAAAAAAGGAATTGCCTCACCACAGTCGTTTTGATGAATGGTTGAACTCTTCATTTTTTTGAAAACAGGTGAAAAATGTTGCTGAAATTGTTTCCCCTGGGATGGAATCTTTTCCCCGGGGCACGTTTTGCCTGCTCCATGCCATCAATTCCCACCCTATGTATAGGTGAAGATAGGAGCAGTACACTCCGGACCCAAATTCCCTCTTGCTCTTTGCATCGAACAACTGGACAATTTATTATATTTTTTGGAAAACGGAGTGGGTCCCTTTTATGACACTCCGACTCGATCCTGCAAAATAGCCCCCCCAACCCGACCACAACCCTGAATTACATAAAATAATTAATTAGTATAATTTAATTTATTGATTAATATTTAATAATTAATTATTAATTTTTTTTTAAAAATGGGGGGGGTTGGGGAAGCTTGGGTTAAATTTTAAAAAAAAAAAATTTGTTTTTTATTTTATCAATTTTTTAAAAAAAGGGTTGTATTTTTATGATTGACACAAGGTCAAAAGGGTGATTTGGCATGGATATTTAAAATAATAGATTTAATTGATTTGAAAGAAAACGCATTGAAAAACACCGAAAATGCATCTTGCAGCTGCTTTTTTGGATCTTTTTTGATGCATTTTCAATGCGTTTTTCTTCGGGTGAAAAGGGGATCCAAAAAAACGATCCAAAACTCATTAAACATCCCCTAAAATTGCGCAGATTGCTTTCACCAAGGTTTTTTTGCCTATCAACTCATCTGCGGGAGCCTAAAACCAAAACTGTTGGCAAAATCAGTAAAATCCAAAAAAAATTTCCCTCAGTTTCTACAGAGACTTGGGAGGCAGAGGAAATGTTTTAGTATTCCTCTGTTCCTTTGTGTTATACCTGGACAGACATGCATGGCAAAGCCTGGTGTGAACTCTGCCTTTGTTATTCTCTTTTTGGTTTATATTTATTCACATATATCCTGTTTATCAGTTTGATTGCTATCGATCAGACGGATAGGGCCTTATTTATAAAAACTGTCTAGCAATAAGACTGTCCCTGTTGCCCTTAGAAACCCTCCCCGCCCATACAACCCGTCAGAGCTCATAGCAACCAAACAAGCTCAGCTTTTATTTTTCCAAGTAAGTATGGAAATGAAACGAGCTCTGATTGCTTGCTATGAGCTCTGGCTGGTTGGTATGGGCACTGGTTGGTTGCTATGAGCTCTGATTGGTTACTATGGTCTCTGATTGGTTGCTATGGTCTCTGGTTGGTCACTATGGGCACTGGTTGGTTGCTATGGGCAACAAGGACAGTCTTTCATAAATGAGGCCCAGTGGTAAATAACCATTTTTTTTTTCTTGTTTTGCAGAAAGATTTAATTGAGAGACACGTGAAGATTTTAAAGAAAGTCGGCAAGCATTACTGCAATGGCATAGTATCCTTTTATTGTGTGTTAAAGGGTTGGTCCCATCTCAGACCTTCATGGTACATTGATAGGATATGCTGTAAATGTCTGCTACAGATCTCATCGCTGGAACCCCCACTTATCTTGAGAACAGGCCTCCGAAGGTCGAATGTAGAGGCGGTCGCCTTGTGTGATACTCTCCGTTCTGTTCTATGGGAGTTCCCAGTACAGCTAAACGGTGTGTGCTCGGCTGTGCTCGGAGCTTCCATTGAAATGAATGGAGAGTCACACACAAGTGTGACCTATTCTCTGTTCTGAGCAGCAAATTTCGGGGGCTCATTCTCAGGATAGGTGCAAGTCCTACCTTTATACTTTTGGGTGCTGTCACACCATTAATTACTGTGCATTTCTGCAAAAAAACGCACCAAAAAACACATAAATAAACGCACCGATTGAAAACACCCTTTATGGTATATCTAATTGATGGTTATAACCCATGTTGGAACTTGCCTGAATTTTTTCTTTTAGTGGATTTTGGATGACTCAGAGGGAAAAACTTTGCTATACCTCCTTATGCAGTTGGAGGCACTCAACGGCAGAGTGCAGGACCATTGATTTCTATAAACGTCGTGCTATGGCCAGAGCCGTCTTAACAACATTATGGGCCCCTGGGCAGAGCACTGCAGTGGGCCTTGTCCAAATACATGACATCATCCTAGGCCAGGGGTGTCAAACTGCGGCCCTCCAGCTGTTAGGAAACTACAACTCCCATAATGCATTTGTATAATCTATAACAGTGGGCATGATGGGAGTTTTAGTTTCCCAACAGCTGGAGGGCCGCAGTTTGACACCCCATGCCTTGCCTCTGGCCACCCCCCCAAGCACACTCATATTATAACGCTACTTTTGTCTGGACACTGGCAGCCTGCAGCCTACAAGACTGACTGGCAAAGCAGGGAGCCTTTGGCTCCCTTCTCCACCATGGTTTTTATTGTTTATTGTTTGCACATCCTAAAAACACAGTAAACAGTAAAATAAGCAAATCCAACCAAGAGATCCAGGGTATGTTTCTTGTATTCCTGGGACATACATCCACCACTTGGGGCCCTATACTTGTGGGGCCCCCGGGCAACTACCTAGTGTGCCCAATGGAAAAGATGGCCCTGGCTATGGCTCCACACAACTATAGGGGTATATCCACACTTGCAAGCTTTAATGCAAATATCTGTGTGACTTTTCCATGCGTCTGTAGGGAGCTTCTAGAAGTCTATGCATTTGCTGCAGAATTGATCCCACTCAGGTAAGGAACAGATTTTTAATTGTAGAAATTTCTGCACGTGAAAACACCCAAATAAATTCATGTGTAAACGCCTAATGTTGAACATTTAAAGAGGGCCTGTGACCGCTCCTGATATGTCTGCTTTAGTAAATCCATGTGTTCCCTGTGATATTACAATTCTGGAGCCTTCTCTTCTATAAGGGTAGGTTCACGCAGCTTATACAGGGCGTATAGCGGCACATACTGTGCACGCCGTTATACGCCGGGTGTTGTAGAAGTACGCACTGGCCAGCTCCACTTCTTTATCCCATCGTGTAATGTGCATCTGGGAAAAAGGCAGGTAATCATAGCTTTCAATGAGAGTTATGAATTACTGTATTTGGGGGCCATACCTTGGGAATATTGCAGCACAATTACGGCCTGCAAAAAGGCTGTGTGAACATACCCTAACTCTGTATTGTGCTGTTCCCCCGCTATTCCTACTGTCAAATGGGTGTTACCATTCCAGTTTTCAAAAGAGGCGTGTCCCTGCATACAGTGACTCAGTCAGCTCTGATTGGGTAATATGAAACTGTGCAGGGACACACCCCCAACTGTTAACACCCATCTGACAGATTCAGTAATACATTTCTAGGGGAATAACAGAGAAGAGAAGATGCTTCAGAATTATAAGAGTAGAGGCTTCAGAATCGTTATTTCACAGGGAACTCATGGAGTTACTAAACAGACCAGGAGAGGTCACAGGGCCTCATGAAAGGGGTTGTCTCGCTACAAAGATTGCTTTTTATGTTAAAGATCTTGCAAAAACAAGTCACTTTGCAATATGTGTCCATTACCAGCGTCCTACCCTATTCCTAGATCTCCGCCTTGCATGTATGGCTGCATCAGCTCCTCAGGTTGCTATAGCTACAGACCTGTTAGATCTATCCCTTATAGGCCTGGGCCAGCACTGTCGCAATATGCTACAGACCTGCTTCTACACTGCAGCCTAGTAGAAGCCAATAAAACACGTCCCTGAATTCAAACTGAAACAAATAAAACAGGACAGAGGTAAGAAAAACATGTAGTGAGACAACCCCTTTAATAGAATTGTCTCCTATAGACATTCCTGTGTTATACGCCCCTTAGGTTCATGTGCCTACCTGCTAGATCTGTGAATTTCGTATATGGTAGACCACTGAGCGCTCATTTCAAGATTGCTGTTTACATATATTTTTGATCTGACATCTTATTTCAATTTTCCTTAACATGAAAAAGCTCCTAAAAGATTTACCAAAAATCATTAAATTATTAAACATTTCTGCGGCAAAGATATAAGACAATAAAGATTTCATAGATCCCGTGTGTGAGGTTGTCAAGCTATTTGGGTAAGTATTCTGCTACATTTACATTTTCATAATACACTGGCTTGTCAAATACATACAGACATATACACTGTCACATCACATTATTATGAACACCAACTAATATCCAGCATAACCACCATGTGCAGCACAGACAGCAGCTAGATGGGCTGGAAGTGACTCAGTAAGTCCTGGGTAGGTTTCATAGTTTCATAGTTTGTAAGGCCGAAAAAAAGACATATACTTCCATTCCAGTTCACCTGTTAGTGCTAAGGTATGATTCATAGGAAGGCAAAAACCGCCCAATTATGTTATCCAATTGTCCTCAATCTAGGGAAAAATTCCTTTCGCTCCCGACTCCAAACTGGCAATCAGAAAAAATCCATGGATCAATGACCCCTCACCAGAATCCAGACACTATAAACTTGTTATATTATTACGCTCCATAAATCCATCTAAACCATTTTTGAACGCCGTTATTGAATCACCATGACAAGTCCCTCTGGCAGAGAAATCTATAGTCTCACTGCTCTTACAGTAAGAATCCTTATCAAAGTTAATGAGAAACTATCGTGTTCCTCAAGACGTAGAGGAAATGTCCCTCCCTAGTTCTATATACAGCCCTGGGTAAAATAAATCTTGGGAGAGATCACTATATGACCTTTGTCACAGTAATCTGGAGCAGACTGCATTCCCAACAGCTTGCAGGAAGTCATAGAGCCACCACCATCATCCAGGGGCTCCCACCAGCTGCTGGAGGGAGTCCATAAGCCAAACAACCACCATCAGGGGCACCACAGCAGCTGGAGGGTCCATAGATAGAGTCAACACCCACCATCCAGGGGTCTCCCACATCTGCTGGAGGTGTTCATTAAGCCAACACCACCATCCAGGGCTCCCACAGCAGCTGGATTGGGGATCCACAAAGCCAACACCCCCCCCCCATCCAGTGGCTCCCAAGGCTTGCTGAGGGTCCATAGAGCCAACACCACCATCCAGGGGCTCCCACATCTGTCAGGAGTCCCATATAGCCAACACCACCATTCAGGGGCTCCCACACTGCTGCTGAGGGTCCATAGAGCCGAACACCACACCCAGGGGCTTCCCAACAGCTGCTTGGATGAACCATAGAGCCAACACCCTAACCCCCATCCAGGGGCTAACCCACATATGCTGGATGGACCATACATAGCCACAGCCCCCATCCAGGGGCTCCCACAGCACTGGAGATCCATAGAGCCATATCACCACCATCCAGGGGCTCCCACAGCTGCTGGAGTCCATAGATCCAACACACCCACCATTCCAGGGGCCCCCACATGCTCTAGGATTGTCCATAGATTTGGATCACCACCCATGGGCCACACAGATGCTCAATTGGGTTCAAGCCTGGGGAAGTAGGAGGCCAGGGTAGTACTTGGAAGTCTATTTCTAGCTGTGTGACATGTCACATTGTCTTGCTAGAAGATCCCATCTGCCCCAGGGAAGACATCAGCATGTAAGGGTGTAATAATAATAATCTTTATTTATATAGCGCCAACATATTCCGCAGCACTTTAAAATATATAGGGAAAAAGCACAGACAAACCAGACATTAATCATTAAAAAAAGGCTACTGACAAATGAGACACGAGGTGTGAGGGGCCCTGCTGCAAGAGCATTACAATCTAATAGGGTGTATGGGTGAAACAAGGTGACAAGTGCTTGGTACAATGGTCCTAACATGTACAAAAATAGGGGTAGTAAACATAAGAAGAGTGGATGAACCTGCCATCCCAAACCCAACCATACAACTAATACATATAAGTGCTGTGGAGGCCAAAGTGCAGAAGTGACGAATATGTGACAGAATTAGGGGCTTAACAATTAGGGACTTGATAGGCTGGGGGATGTCTAAGAAGGTGAGTTTTCAGAGCGCACCTAAAACTGTGAGGGTTGTGAGAGTTCCTGGATCACAAGGGGTAACAGTGTTCCATAGAACTGGCAAAAACGTTCAAAATCTTGGGAGGTTCGAGATGAGTGAGGTAGTAGGCTTTATATCAGTAGCAGAGCGAGAGATCGGGGTAGGGTGGTGAGACAGAGATGAGGAGGAATGTAAGGGGGAGCAGCACTGTGGAGAAGCCTTATGCGTGAGAGGAAGAGTTTATATTGTAATGCTGTACTGAATATGCAGCCAGTGCAGAGACTGACACAGGTAGAGGCATCAGTAAACAGCTGGAAAGAAAGACAATTGTGGCTGCTGCATCAGAACATATAGAGAGGGAGAGTGTTACAGAGAGGAAGACCGACAAGTAGGGAGTTAACCAGTAAAAAAAAAAAAAAAAAAAAAAAAAAAAAAAAAGTCAAGACCGAAGAAAGAATAGACAGTAATGAGAGTTTTGAGTTGATTCCCAACAGTGAGAAATGGAACGGATTCTGGAGATGTCCTTGAGCGTGCATGTGACAAGAAGGCGGGCAAGGGATTAGATATAGGTTGAGAGGACATATCAGAGTCTAGTAAAACCCCCAGAACACAGCGTGCACATGTGCCTAGGTGTTATGTGGTGCCTACACACGGAGAGAGAAATAGCAGGGTGAGGTCCGGGTTATGTAGATGGTGGGATGACTAGAAGATCGATTTTAGTGAGGTTTAGTTTGGAGATGAGAGAGAGGAACATGATGTCAAGACAGCGGACAGACAGTCACAGGTATTTTGAACAAGTGCAGGAGTGTTGTTCTCGGTAGTGAAGTGTATAAATTGGTTGTCATCAGCATAGAGATGGTACAGTAAGACAAATCTAACTGATTGTCTGTCAATAGGGGCGTGTGTAGAGAGAAAAATAGGAGAGGACCAAGAACTGATCCCTGATTAACGCCTGACACAAGAGGAAGAGGATATGGAGTAGAACCGAAAATGAACACTGAAGGATCGGTCAGAGAGGTAGGAAAGAAGAACCAAGAGAGAGCGGTGACCTGGATACCGATGGCGCTGAGCATGAGGAGGAGTGGTTAACAACAGTGTCAAATCTGCAGAGAGATGCCATAAGAGCAGCAATGATTAGTTTACCCTGAGAATTTTGTCAGGTGATTCATTGAAACTTTAGAGAGTGCATTTCCGTGGATGTAGGGTGCGGAAAACCGGATTGCAGATGGTCTAGAAGAGATTTAGCAAGAGATAGAGCGGATCAGGGCGAGAGTAAGACCAGCGATCCAGTAGTATTGGAGATTGAAGTGCAGGGATATATACTTGGTCGGTAGTTATAGCGCAGGAATGGCCAGAGTGGGCTTTTTAAGTAAGAGAGTTTAAACAGCATGTTGTAAAGGCAGATGGAAAGATCCCAGTGGAGAGAGAGAGGTTACAAGATTGTAGTGAGGGAGAAGGACAGCTGAAGAAATTTACTGGACAAGGTGGGAGGGAAAATGGGTCACTAGAGCATGTGGTGGGCGAGCAGACAGGAGAAGCCTTGACACTTCTTTCTTCTGATGTCGGGTCTAGGGCTGAGAGCAGATTATAGTTACGTGCAGGGAGGGACAGGCAAGTGGTGTTATATTGGGGATTGTATGTGGATGTTTTGCCTGATGAGTTCAATTTTTGTCTTGTGAATTGATTTTCCAGGTCTTCAGCACATTGAGGTCATTGACCAGGGGCCTGAGCTATGGGCTGAGGAGGGACTGGAAAGGTGTCCAAACATACGTATTGGGGTAGTTGTGTAATGTGGGAGAGAGGGATGTGAAATATTTTTTGTTTGGGCACAGTGAAGGCAGAGTGGTAAGTCCTGAGCATGAATTTGTAGTGGAGAAAGTTCAGCAGTTAGCTTGACTTTCTCCACTGACGCTCCAGCACACCTTGGAACATCGCTGCAGATGGCGAGTCTGAGGTCGTTGTGCCAAGGAGTCTGCCGGCGTCAGGCTCCAGTTGTGTGTTTGTTAGTGGGGCCAATATGTCCAGGTTGGGTGAGTGAGAGTTTCATTGTAATAATTACAAGCCTGTCAGGACAGGATAGAGAGGAGATTGGGGCAGTGAGTACTGAATAGTGACTGTGGAGCACCTGAGTCTTTATAGACTGAGATTTCGGAATGGGCGACTGGTTAGGTGTCGTCCAGAAAGGCTGAAAAGTGATGATAGTAAAAGATATAAGTTATGAACCGATAGTTCATAAGTAGAGTTGGTAAGATTAGAAATAAGCAGAGGCGACAGAAGACCAATCAAGAGAGTTCCCAACTTTGTGAGTTATGGAGTATTCAGGAAACTGCGAAAGGCCAAAAGAAGAGGTTAGTGAAAGAAACTGAGAGGCAGAAGGAGAACCATAGGGTTGTCAATGGGATGTAGAAATCACCCATGAAGAGTGTGGGTATTTCAGTAGAGAGTAAAGAGGAAGCCAGCCGAGCAAAATGATCCAGATGTCACGCAACCTGGCGGGGGTGAGCCGGGGGGGGTCTGGTAGACAACTGCGACTGATGGAAAATGGCCGAAAGAGTCTGATGGTGGTGGACCTCAAGGAGGGATCAGTGAGGGATGTACAGGAGGAATGACCTGGTATGTGCCGTGTGGGAGAAGAAGTAATGCCAACTCCTCCATCCTGCCTGTCAAATAAAGGTCTGGGGTGTGGTGAAGTGTAGGCCGCCGGTAGGTTAGAGCGGCAAGGGAAGCTGTGTCAGATTGCTGGAGCCAATTATCCCCTGTGGAGAGCTAGGAGATTGAGGGATAAGAAAGGAACCGGTCATGGACATCAGTGAGTTTATTAACGGATCGGGCCGATTCCACAGAGCACATTTATATGGGAGAGGAAAAGACGTACAACTAAGATACACAGTTAGCATGGTTCTTTGGGAGAAAGAGTGTTGATGAGCAGTGAAAGTAAGGTGGACCGGGTTGGGAGAGATGCCTCCTGCAGCAAGAACAGAGAAAGAAAAGTGATTGCAGATGGTTCCAGTAATGAGTATAGCGATGTTTGTGGCGCACGCCTGAAAGAGGGATGGTTTGGGGTTAGGAAAAGTAGGTAAGTTAATGCATGATATGTCGTGCAAGGTAGAGGGAATTATAGAGGAGTCTAATTTGGAAAGAGAATGTTTGGAGGCAAGACGCGGGGCGAGTAGGAAAGGAGGAAGAGGTCAGCAATATAGATATCAAATGTAATGCAAGGTTACAAAGCATAGGTAAAACGCCAAGTACTTACAAAGATACGTTCTGCCCCTTCTGCCCAAACCTATCCCCGAAAAATCATAATTACGCTCAAAAATCAATGTCACGATTCAAAAATGCTGTCACTTCATAATAGCTGCAGACCAAAAGGTCATGCAGACCCCAAAGCTCCAATATACCACTCACCCGGCCACTTTATTAGTGTACACAATGCTAGTAACGGTTGGACCCCCTTTAGGCCTTCATAACTGCCTCAATTCTTCGTTGGCATGATATTGCAACAAGGTGTGCATAACGATGCTCAATTGGTACAAGGAGGTGCCCAAAGATTGCCAAGAAAATTAATCCCCCACCACCATAGACACCAGACCACGCACCATCCTGAAACCGTTGATACAAGGCATGATGGATCCATTCATTCATGTTTTTGACGGCCAAATACGACCCTACCAGTCCGAATGTCTCGCAGCATAAATCGGACTCATCAACAGGCAGAACGTTTTTTCCAATCTTCTACTGTCCAATTACGATGAGGCTTGGGGCACCATTGTGAGCCACAGTTTCCTTTTCTTAGGCTGAAAGGATTGCCACCCGGTGTGGTCTTCTGCTGTGTAGCCCATCTGCCTCAAAGATCCCGTACTGTGATTCCAGAGATGCTCTTCTTCTTCCGTACCTTGGGTTTGTAACGGGTGTCTATTTGAGTCACCAGTTGCCTTCTATCAGCTCGACACCACTCTGCCCATTCTCCTTTGACCTCATGGCATCAACAAGGCATTTCCGCCCACAGGACCTGCCGCTCACTTAGGATGTATTTTCTTTTTCGGACCATTCACTGTAAACCCTAGAGATGGATGTTGCTGAAAATCCCAGGAGATCAGCAGTTTCTGAAATTCTCAGACCATCCCTAACTGCCACCCAAAACCATAGCCACGATCCAAAGTCACTCAAAATCACCTTTTCTTCCTCCATACTGAAGCACGGTTTTTGAACTGCAGGAGATTGTCTTGACCATGTCTACATGCCAAATCACTGATTGCCGCCATGTGTTGGGCTGATTAAAAAAATTTTTTTAACGAGCATTTGGGACAGGTGTACCTAATAAAGTGGCCGGGATGTTAGTGCAAATATTAGATCCCCACTTTCAGGTGAAAGAAAGGGGGGGGTTATAAAAGATAGCAGAAAGGAAGTTCTTCAAAGGTAAGGGGGGTATAGGCTTACTTGAACATATAAAACTTCCAAATTAAATTTAAAACAGAGCGGGATTTTTAAAGGCAAAAAACCTAACACACAATATAGGAAAATGGCATAAAAAAGTTGGGGGAGTGAGGGGATTGTAGCCCCCGAAGAATACGTACCTTTCAATACAATAAAACACACAGAATTGCAGGGGTTGCTGAGAGAGTATTCACACAACGTACCTGTGAAAAAACAAAGCAATCATGGGAGTAGAGATAATGTTGGAAATCATAATTGGGTAAAAATTCATTGTCACTTCAAAAATGCTGTATTTAATAAATGTGCAGACCAAAAAAAAAAAATGCTCTAAAAACGCTGCATCTTACAGAAAAAGGGGGCACACCTGGAAACAGCATGTCGCCTTTAATTGTAGCTTGTGCTGCCCTCAGGGGAGGCATAAGGGGAGAATATGCAAAGGGACAGGTGAGCCTTAGTTGATCATGCAAAATTAAATCACTTCAGTGTCCTGGTATTGGTTGTGTGCAGCAAGAGCTAAACATAAAACATGTCCACTCATGGTTGGGTCATACTGGTAACACGAGGTATAGTTTCTAAATGTGTGGTTGGCACAGATGACGATGTATAGTGCAACCTATTAACTTCTGGTGTATAAGATTTTTGCCTCTGTAATACTTCATTATGACCTTTTTGTTTCCTGTGTCTTTAGCTTTCCTTTCCCCGAAAAAAAGATGTCAATGAAGTCACTATGCCAGACTGTTCGATCACTGTCCCGCTAGTGAGTCCACCACGACCTGGCTGGGTTTTACATAGCTTTCCCAAGCTCTGTCACACTGCACAGAAAACTCATTTTTTTTAGCGTTTTTCTTTTCTAAAGCTGGAAAAACGACTGAAAGAGGGCCATAGCTAATGTAAAACGTCTGTGCTAACGAGCTTTTTTTGCTGTTTTTTTTTTGGTCTTTTTTACATGCTCTAAAAAACCAAGCGGGGGCGGGGTGGAAGAGAATGGAGTTTAAAACGCCCCGTTTTTGGGGAGCTCGGAGCAAAAATCAGATAAAGCGGCCCAAATAAGCCTTATTTCCCCCCCGATTCTAAAAATCCCCAGTGGGCTTTCCCGGGTCACACCCTGATACCCGCCACCAAAAAGCAAAGGATCGGACGCTCGGGACACAACTTTACCCAGGGGGCCTTGGGGCCTGGGGGGCCCCACCCCCCCCCTATTCCTGGGGATCCGCCAGATCGGCACTACCAAAACCTAAGACCCCGCCGGGTTCCCGGAATACTCCGCCGGACACGGATTTGGGCCCCAAAAAAGAACCCCTTCCCGACACCAGGCCGGGGGGGAACCCAGTGACCGACCCCGGGGGAAAACCCGCGCCTTATGGGTGCAAAATCCCCTCGGGGGGACTCCCCTTTTGGGAAAAAACAGAAAAAGTCCCCCCAACCTTACCACCAAAACCCGTCCTGAGCTCCCGGCCGAAACCCGGACCGGAATTTTTCCCGGGGAACCCACATACCCCCTTTTCACTCATTGATTAGTGTAAAGACCGCAGGGGGAGCGGCCCCAATTTTTTGGGGGTTTTTCCTGTTTGCGGCCGGTTGTTGCCCTACCGGGCTTCCGCTGCCTTCCCAAAAAACGCCCGCCGGCTGTCCCCAGTTGGACTTTTCTCCAAAGCCCCTTCTGACTTCCCGGGGCCCCAAAAATTACACCCCTTGGAAAAGATTTTGTTTAACCGGTTTTTGGCCCCGGGCAAGGGGGTTGGGCGGGGGCCTTTTTAAGAAGATTCCTAATATATGGGGCCACTTCTTACCTTTTTCCCCACACGGGGGCGCCGGCCTTTTTCCTTTTTAATTTTTTTGGGGGGTCTCCAAAACTTCCCGGGGGAATTTTTTTTAAGGTTCTCTCCAAAAGGGCCTTTTTAAAGGAGGCCAAATTCTTCAAATTAAAACAAAAAACCCTTCTTTTTTTTTCTGGGGGGGAAAAATTTTATTTTTGAAGTCCCTTAAAAAACCATTTAAAAATGATAGGACTTGGGGGCTCTGCTGTTTCACAGTCAAGAAAATTTCCCCCTTGGGGGACTCACTGTGGCTAAATTTAATTTCCCCTCCCTACTCCACAGTCAGAGAAAACATACCCGCACGAATAGCCCGTCCGGAAAAAAAAGGACGACTCGATAAAGTGCATACTTCAGCATACTAGCCCTAACTATGCCTTACATGCCACAACAAAAGAAGGTACACAAAAAAAAAAAAAAAAATGTATACATAAAAGGAGCCTCCCGAAAAGCCCCTCGTATAGAGCGGGACTTCTTGTTGGCTGCACATACTTTAACCAGACTGGTGGAGAAATACGTCGTTATGTCTATTTCCTGAAACCCTCACTGACACGATTATCTTTCAAGGAACAAAGCCCCACTTGAATGTACAGAGATCAACCTAAGGGGAAATAAGAGAAAAAGGGAAGAAAGAAAAAAAAGGGGATAGGGTAGTAACTGTGTTAATAAACTCTTACCTATTACTTCTACTTTTACTCTTACAATCCTTCGTGGGTTAGTCTCCCTCTAACCCCTATGGGCTGGCTCACTACAAAAGGGAAAACCAAAAACAAAACCGGCCAATGCTTACAGAATTTTCCCACAGTCATACATCAAGCCTTCCTCAGTTAGAACGCCGTATTCCTTTTCTTCCACTGATCTGGGGGACTTCACCTACATTCAAACTCCAATGGACTCCCAAGGACGCGATGGAAAGAGGTCCAGCCCATGGAAGCAACCCTTCAAGCCTCTTCTCTCCTCCGAGAAGATTACAAACCGATTTCAAACTCATGATGTCGGAATTCAATGCTGATATACAGTCCCTTGTATCGAGAACGCGGATCATTTTAGAGCATAAATAATGTCGGAATTTACAACTTCTCATAACTCGTTAATACGACGCCAAGCTGTATTAGAGGAGGAAGTTCAAAGGGCTATCCTCGGAAACTTTAGACCTAGAGGTTAGGTCACGTAGGGAGAATATTAGTGTGTGTGGACTAGTGCCGGTTAGAATCAGTTAGGTAGTACTAGGAGAAGTCCATTGATTATAATCATGTACGGCTCCAGACGGGGACTCTCGGTCGTTTTATTGGCGTAGTGATTCCAAGGAGCTTCCCAAAATTTGTCTTACAATTGATCGCAATCCATCGCCTTGCCTTCTAAACCAACGCACCTCATCTTCCAATCCCATAGAGATGTATTGCTAATGTATACACTTTCTGTAGAACAATATGAGGATTCCTCTAGGGACTCTTCTACTACGTTAACACCTCCCCTACTGTCAAAGACATAGACGTCTTTTTGCAATCTTACCGGACCTTTCTTGGCACTGGAACCAGGCTGTGTAACGAATGTTGTATTTTTTCCCTATTCTCCTAGATGCCATCCGCAGAGCACGATTTCAGGGGATCTCGGGGCTTGCCTTGTTGTTGTTTAAGGGCACTTTCATTATATAAAGACTAGAACCTACTACCAGCCGGCCTGCATACTCCTCGATGGTGTATTGTGCGCCTAAACGATACAGGGTATCTGAATCATTCTCCGAATTACTCACGCCGGTCATATCCCAATAGATCCCGAACCCGAAGGTAGTTACCCACTCGGTGGTCCAGAGATGCATCTGGTAGTATCGCCCGCCATCCGCAATCTAGATCCCCAACGTTTAACCTTTATGAGTGAATTCCAGTGGCTGGGACTGGTCCTTCGCGCTGTACAGCCAGACTGGGTGGGGCGGCGCGGCTGGGGTGCAGTGTGGGCGGAAGGCTGGGCTATCGGGTGCGATGGGGACGACGGCCTCATTGTCTGTGGGGGAGATCGCGGGGACGGTAGGGCTACGGGCGGGTTGATGGGTTCGGGGCGTTGGGGGGAGGGGGGAGGGTGGTTGGTATCATTTAGTTGAGGGTGTGGCGGAGGGACGGGGGAGGAAATGGTTAACTAGGGTGTTGAGGGTGGGGGGTGGGAGACATGGCGTCCGCGGAATGAGCTTGGGTGCGTGATTGGGTGGATTGATCGACTGCGATAGTGAGCAACCCACCGGGTTCATGGGGGAATTGACCTATGAAGGAGGGGGACCTGTTATGGTTAATGGATAGTGTAGGCTGCACAGGGTTATGGTTGTGTCTTGGGAAGAGAGGGGATCGGGTATTAGGATTTTTTTGCAGATGGGGAAGTATTTTTTGTCTCCCCCCAAACAAGCGAGAAACACCCTTCCCTTCTTACAACCCCGACAACGAGCAACTGTCACCGATTGACCATAAGAGATTTCGATACAATTCCTCACCCCCTTTTAAACAGGACAAACAGCGGGATTGCAATTTTCCATTAAGGACACCGTCTCTTTCTCACTTAGAAATCATAATCGACGACAACGGTAGATATATGTATCTTCCAACTGTCTGGTAAATTCTAGATTATACCATTGTCACACTTTATGCACCAATAAGAGAGCACCTCGAGATCATTTTTAAAGGTGTTTCTAAATCTAAATCACTTCACAGTAATAACTTCATCATGTGTCGGGTGACTTTAATTTAGTTATAGATGACAGGTAGAGAAGTACGTAACTCCATTTCAAAACACAAGTTCTGAAATCCTAGTATGCTATGGAAAATTTGGCCGACCTTTGGTGGCTGTTTCTCACCCTGAGGAATTGACTACAACATTTTTCTTGCCCCAAACAAAAACTCATACTCTAGCATAGACTTTTTCTGAAACAAACACAAACCTTCCCTAGTATCTGTCTTCGAAATTGGAACCAGACTTGGGTCCGATCACGCGTACTACTTTCCTCTCATTAGTGGAGAATATCCCCCCCCCCCAGCTTTATTCCCCCTGGAGATGTTAAAGAAATACTTATTGAAATCAGCCCATCATTGCTGAAGAGTCAGGGCAATTCCGTACAAGAATATTTTTATTTGAATACCTCCTTGTTATTCCCGGCCGTCTACGCTCTGGTGCGCTCACAAATGGTCTTAGAGGGGTGTTTCTTTTTTTTTTTTTAAAATAGCTTCTAGGGAAAAGAGTAGGAGGGAAAATGGAACTAACGCTACATGGACAAAATTCACATCACTGATGATCTTGTTAAAAAATCTCCATCCCACTATCATCAATAGAGTTTCATCCCTATATGCAGAGGTTGAAAACCATTAGTTCTTCAAAAATACGAGTTCTCCCTTAGCGAAGCTCCGATTGGAACTTCTATATGGCATAGGAGACCGGCCAGGGAAATTACGCGCACGTAGGGTTAAAATCTCCAAGCTCAGATCTAGGATTGCTCCCTCACGGTAAATGACGCAAGATCTAGATGTACTTATCCCCAACATTTTGCGAACTCTTTCGTCCAGGACTATGTGTCTTTTGATATCCTCATTAGATGTTCCCACTCTTCCACCGCTAGTACAGCGGCATATTCAATCTTTTTCTTAGCAAAATATCTTTACCAATCCGTTACCAGCGTGTGTACAATTGACACACCTTTTAACGCCCCATTACCCCACATGAACTGCAAACAAGCAATTAATAGGCTAGTGTGAATAAGTCCCCCAGGCTGTTGGACCTATGCCATGAAATATTACAAACTCTTTCCTTCTCTCCTTAACCACCAACTTTCTAGACACCTTCAACTCATTCATTTGCTGGGAATTCACACCCATGCAGGAGATTGCTGGCAGCCACAAATTGTGGACCATTCCCAAACCAGGCAAAGCCTCAAGATGTAGTTTCTAACTACAGGCTATTTCTCTACTGAATTCGGGACATCAAAATATTTGCCAAAATTATTGTATTCTGGGTATCATAGTCCTCCCCACTCTAATTAATCTCGACCAAGTAGGCTTCGTGAGAATTAGGACAGGAGAGGGAGGGGTCTGGACGCGTACTTAAAGGAGTTGTCTCCCCACAGTGGTGGGTTTCAAAGAATGATATGAAAGAAAAATTCTCGGTGCACTTCCTGGTTCAGAATAATTTGCATATGCTCCCAGCTTTGTACAGCTCCGCCGTTCGTGGCTTTCAGATTGTAATTAGATTAGATTAGTTTCTCAAAACTACTTGGTAGGACTTCTTATCTGATCCCCAAAACAAAAGCACTAATTTCAGGGCTGTTTTACTTGAGATAAATCAATCTTTTACTGTCAGGCATGCACAGGACACGATGACATGCCACCTGTGTGATGACTCATCTTGTTCTCTCCTTGAACAACAACTGCCAGGGAGATTTGTTTACAGGTCAGTTAATGAGGGAAAACTGAAATAGCCATGGAGGTAATTAATCACTTGTATCGCTTTAGGGGAAAAACAGAGGAAAAACAAAGCAATTTTTTGGGAATATGTCTTTATTTTGTGTTACCTACAATTTGAATGAAAAACTATTCTTTGTAGCGAGACAACCCTTTAATCTCCTACAAAATTCTTCTTTAACTCAGATACGTCCTTCAGCCCTGCTTTCATGGGAGGAGAGGGGAAGAAAGCTTCGACCGGAATTTTTGCTGGTCCTACATGAGAGATGTTCTGTGTAAATATTAGTTCACTGTCCCATAGATGATGCAATCACATCTGATTACAGCACCATTCAGCAACTGTGTATTATCAGGGTTCCTCTCGAACTCATTTAATATTCGAATGGGTAACCGCCAGGATGCCGCTTCTATCACCTTAATTTTTGACCCTGTGCATCAGAACTCTTGCCGAAATGATTAGACAGTCCTCTTCCGTTGGCAGGTGTTTGGAGTTTTTGGTCCTACTCATAAGCGCCAGCTGATATGCTGATGTATATTTCTTCTTATTTTCCACTATGTCGGGCTCCGGGAGACGTCCATACCTGAATTGCTCTTGGATACTCAGAAAGTCTCTCATATACAACTAAATATACAATCTACTAGTCTAACCTATTTAATCTGCCCGCCAACTCTCCAAGCTCGTTTATCTCACCTCAAGGTTATATGGTCTGACTCCTCTCTTACATACTAGGGTGTTAAAATTTTTCCTAACCTTTCCCAAACGATGGAGACCTCAATTGGCATGACCTCTCTTAACATTGTCTGCTGATATCTCCAGATTTCATCAATTTCCCCTATCTTGGATAGCTAAAATTAATCTTACTAAAATGCTCCTTCTCTCTAAGTTTCTTTACATAGCTAAAGGCACTTCCATTTATTATCCGGCAAGCTATCTAACCATAAACTCAAGCCCTTATTGTTAGAATTTATATGGGGCTCAGTAGACCCCGATTTTCAAAAAAAAAACAAATACCTCTTCCAATCCTAAACCATATGAGGTATTGGCGGTTCCCAACATATCTGCAATACAATATTTCATCTATCTTAGAACCAACATTCTACCACTGGGATGCCCCCCATTCAATCATTGGATCATTATTGAGAACCAAACCTTGTGCCGGGGTTATATGAAAGATTACCTACTGGCCCATTGCATTTGGGTTCCCACCACTCCAGTCCTCACATTATTGGTTAGCTACTTGTCGCAGGGCATCTGGTCACAACTTGGTACCAGTACATGACTAAGAAATATAAATTTTCCATCGCTAGGGACCAATGCCCCAATGTCAACGTTTATGGTGCTATCCCAAGATACACTCTAGCGATATATGGAATTACAAATGGGATCTTCTTTATTGGAGACCTGTTTTCTGACGGATCTTTTAGTCGTTCGCAGACCTTTCCTCCCAATATTCCTTACCAAAGTCACAATTTTATTTGTACTTGCATATCTGGCAATGCGATTTCTCTTTACCTGGTTCATTCCCTCACTGCCTAAGAAACACATTCTACCGATTTCTTTTTGGGAGTACTCAATTACGAAAGCTCCACAGCAAGCTTATGCCACTATAATGATGGATGCGATGTTTAGAAACCAAAACCTAACTATTGTCCTCAAATGGGAACGGAAAATTTTCTAAGTCACTTCACCATGGAGGATTGGTGGACTGCGGGCAGTTCTATCCCAAACACTCAAAATGAATTAATCATTTAGGCTCTGACAAGGGAAGATTACCTTCATTGGTACCTATCTTCCTGTTCGCACTGCACACTTTTCCCAGGTTCCTCTAGGAAATGTGTTGGAGGCGAAGTTGGTGGTGCTGGCTCTTTGCTTCATTGTGGTGACATGCCATGTCATCCAGGCTACTATGGTCGGGAAGTGGAGCAGCTGACACAAAATTTGTTTTGTCCACGTTCAGCCTCTACACAGAACTTGCACTTTTAGATATGTCTTGGGAGACACACCATTCACATACCGTCGGTTACTCCAGCACATCCCTCAATTGCCACCAGAATCACCCAATAGCTCACCACTGGAAAATCCAGATCTTGCCGAATACTTTAGGGGAAGTCATTTAAAAGGGTTAATAACCCATTACCATAGAGATACTTTCCTTGTGGTCCTCCTATTTGTCAGAAGCAAAAAAGACAAATGGAAATCTGGGCACTTCACCTTATGTGAAATAGTGTGTCATTACCCATTTTTTCGGAAGTTGTGCATACGAACGATTACCTATAGCTAGGTGTGACATCTGTTGAATGGAGAACGAAGTACCTACTGGAGAAATTCATGTGTTTAGGTACATCAATGTAACTTGACGATACATGGCTTACTTTTCGTTTTGTGCTATGTTTATTGTTCTTGTTTGTTTTTCTCGTTGCCATATGTTTGCATTCCTGCAGTTTACCCGGTATGCCTCTGTAAGACATATAACTCATAATAAAAATTTTATGTACAAAAAAAATATATATAAACGCAGAGCAGGACAGAAATTTACCTTACAGGAGGACTATGGAACGAACAGGACGTCTTTGGCGGCGTTTCACGGCGTTTTTTGCCGCGATTATTCAAGGAAAACCTCCCAGGTGACCCAAAGTCCCACCTATTGTGGGTGTTACAAAGATTATTTATGATCAAATTTTGCGATTAGATTATCAAAGGGTCTATGTGATCCTTTTTGGTACCTATTGTAATAAAATGATAATGCTTTGGTCGCTAAGGATTTTTGCTCAATTCATTTTTTTTTCGCTTAAAATAAGTTTTTCACGGATTTTGGCTTCAGAATCAATTTTAATGATTTTAAGGTTTAAATCCTTTTCTTAACCTTTAGCGCAAATATAAGTTAAAATAAAGGATTTTAACTCTAAAATCCTTTAAAAAAATGAATTCTTGCACCAAAATCTGGTATTAAAAAAACAAGTATTTGTGCGCATCGAGCAAGATAACTCTATTACCGCCAAAATTGTTGAAAGCGAAGGATTTTAGCGCCAAAATCCGTAAAAAACAAACAAACATATTTTTGGCGACAAGCACGAGATAACTTTGTTAGCGCCAAAATCTATAAAACGACTACAAGATTACATAAAATGTAATAATGTGCTTTATTTTCCCTTTTGTTGGGCGGAGTTACATCCAATGGCTTAATTTATGCAGACATTAAACAGTCTTGAAGTTAAGCAAAAAACGTGCCAAAAAACACGCCAAAAAACGCAAATTGCAGCAAAAAACGGCCGTTTTTTCAGCTGCTTTTGACAGGCAGTGGACAGAAAACTCAGTTTCATGAACGTTTTTAGTAATTAGTTTTCAGGTCGTTTTTTGTCCACTGCAGGGGAGACAGCCTTAGGCATGTCTACACTGTTAAGCATGTAAACAACTGAAAGAACTCCTTCCAATCATGGAAAATCCTATGAGAATTATTTTTAAGTTTCCATCTACTATTTCTTGGGAAGAGTCCACTTTTAGCCAGGGGCTGAACAGAGGGAATACCAAAGGGACACAGCCCTCATTAACACTGGAAAGTCTTATTCATATCTGTCTGTTGTACCCATAGAAAGGAGCTTTAACGTAACAAATTTATATCAGATTGCAATTTTGTGCATACGACCGGTCAGCTCTCCTACCGTCTGTGTTGTAATAAATATATGTGTTTTCCTTTGAATATTTAGACAACTGAAAAAAGCTTACTGGTAATAAAGGCAGTTCAATTGGAGCGCAGTTAAAACTGCACCAAAACTGCGCTGTGTGAAATCACCCTTATTGAGAATGACATAACGAAGGAATTGCCCATACCTAACCATAAAACAGCCTTTGGTTATGTCCCCACTGTGTATTGCGACGCGTACAGTATGTGCCGCAATACGCGGGGTGTTTTGGAACCACGCGCTGATCAGCCTGTAATTCCAAAGCACGGGGTGCGGGAGGGGTTGGCAGCCGCCCGGCCCCATTGACATGCATTTTCAATTCTCCTCCCGCACTTACAATACAATCATATTGTACGTGTGGGGGGGACGACACGTAATCCATAGCTCTCTATGAAAGCTATGAATTACCGTAATTGCGGTGCACATTTCACCGCGTATTAAGTGCAATACGCGGCGAAATGCAAGCACAAAGATGCCGTGTGAACATACCCTTTGAGTAAATTGTCCAATTACTTATGGTCCTTTTATAAACAGTGTGCTGTATGTTTAACAGCTGAAACTCCTAAATCCTTCATCCAATTTTAATGTGGATAATGTGAGTTGCACTTCTCTGGTCATATCTACCATGTTCCAGTGAATAAAAATTGAAAATCTGCAAGAAAAGTGACATTTTTAAATGTCACCTCCACTTTGCTTTAATTTCTGTGAAACACCTAATGGGTTAAAAACATCCTAAATGCTGTTTAGAATACTATAAGGCCATGTTCAGACGGCTTTTTCAAGCTGTAATTGCGAGCCGGATTGCGCTAACAATTCCGGCTTGAATTAAGGGACGGGGGCTGGGGCCGGAGCGCGGGCGGGGAGCTGCTCGCCGGCCCCATAGACTTGCATTATCCACGGCGCGTATTGCCTGGATAGTGTGCATGTCACTTTCTCCCCGCCCGGCGGACTCGCCGAGCGGGACGGAGCGACGGAATCCACTGTTCTCTATGAGAACTGTGGATTACCGTAATTGATGCGACGGATTGGCGCCGTACTGCAGCGCAAATCCGGCGCGCAGTACGGCACCAATCCGCGGCGAAATAAGCCGTGTGAACACGGCCTAAGGGGTGTAGATTCTTAGATGGAGGCATCTAACATACAGGCCTCTCAAAGCCATGTCAGAACTGGACTGGTCCCTAAAAAAATCAGTGTTGCAAATTTTCTTGAAAATGTGAGAAATGGCTACTAAATTTCTAAACCCCCTAATGTTGTAAAAAAACAAAATGAAATTTAAAAAATGCCAACCTGCAATAGACATATGGTAGATGCTAGTTATAAACTATTTTGTGTGGAATAACTATCTGTCTTACACGCAGACAGTTTTGAACTTTGAAAATGGACCAAAATTTCTTACTAACTTAAAGCACAGTGTGTCACTAGAAAACATTCTATGAATCACATGGATAGTGTGAGGGATCAGCGTCCAGAGCAGGTAGCAGGCTGGGCTTCCACAGACAGAGACAGACTGAGCAAAGTTCAAGTCCAGGCTGTTCCTGGGTTTATTTATATGATAAATGAAAACAAACATGGCCTTAACGTCAGGCATAAAACAAAACCTGCTCGTCTGAGCACTAACTACACACAAAGACGGACCTAACTATACCAGGGGCACACTCAGTGACCCTGGGCAAAACTGCAAACACACATAGCATGTGCTACTTACATTATGGCTCCAGCAGCCATGACAGGCCTGCAGACCCAGGCTTTATAGGCCTGACACCAGCCTCACCTGGTGCGTGGGAGTGGCCACCCACCCGGCTCTTTGACCACTCCAGAAAAGCCGACCTGGATAAAGCGGACTGGAACCGCTTATGCTAACAGGTCAGTAATCACTGACACATAAGAATTGTCGGCTTCCCTTCACCGAGCCCAGGCCACTTGGTGATACGCACTGGTCCATACCTTTCCTAAGGCCGCATAGGACAGCATTCTTGGGGAAATAAACCTTCCTTCCACTACTCCACCTGTCACTGTCTCACAATAGGTAAAAGTATCAAAAAGTTATTCTCACATAAAGTGACACGACAGATTTCAAAAATGGGGTTCTATCAGGGAGGTCAAAATTGGCTGCGGCGGTAAGTGGTTAAAGGGGATTGTGCTGCCAAAAACAATTATCACCTAACCACAGGATGGGGTCCCTGTCCATCTCTAGGCCCTGAGTCCCTTGTCTTTCCTCAAAGCACTCCAGTCTTTGAATGGAATAGTGGTGAACAGTGGTGCTCTATTCAAAGTCTATGAGAGATAGCGGATCGCTGTCCTCTGTCAGTCCTGTAAACTGTGAATTGAGCAGCAGTGTGTAAGGGCGCGTCCCCACGGCACAGGACAAATACCGGTCGGTTTATCCGTTTTTTTGTGCCGTGCACACGGCCACAGGAGGACGGCTTTTCTCCGTGATGAGCGGAGAAAAGCCCTCCCCCTTCCCATTAACATGTTCATATGATTTTCGGATGGAAGAATGAACATGTACAATGTTTTTCGGGCACAAAACCCGTGCAGTGGGGACTGCTGCACGGGTTTTCTATAGCGGCCCGTGTAAAAGTTTGCGGCTGGTTTTTCAGACTGTTTTCAAAACCGCAAACCACCTGAAAAACCGTCAGCAAACCGGTGCCGTGGGGACATGCCCTAAGTTCGACCATTCTATTCCACACATGCAACTTTGAAACCTCTTTCACGACTTGAGATTACAGATGTAGCAGAGTTTAGCTTGATCATAATATCACAATCTGTGTCGATTTCATGGTGTATTATCTGTAATCTTTGCTACACATATAGCTTCAAAGAGGAGCTGAAACATCACATATATGGACATAGATATGGACATAGAATCAACTTTTGATGACTGTCAATTTATGCATACATTTGCAGGAAGAATAACACAGGAATAGGTGTTGTAAGAAAAGATGTCCCAGCATTGTTATTGGATAAGAAATAAAATGATTTGCCTAAACAAATATGTCAGTGCATTTATCAAGGCAGTTGCACCAAAATTCTGGTGCAATTTGCGCCAAAAATAATGACGTCCATGATTTACACCACATTTATTATGTGTTTTAGACAGATACTTCCGCACCTCATTTGACATAAAGAGCAGGACCTATGTCATTAGGGTGGTGTGGTTTAGTGGAAAGCGGAGTGCTTTGGCATGTGACACCATGTACCAGAATTTTGGCACAGTTAGTGGCATAAATTAAGCAAACTTGAAAAAGGTGTAAAGTTAGACTAGACAGTTTTACACTGTGATAAATGTGGAGCATTGTAAGACTTTCTAGTGTAATTAAGAGTTAGATAGTAATGATAAATCCGGCGCAACATTCTCACCAGATAATGGCCCTTCCTGGGACATTGTATTTCCATACAATATCACAGACACTGCTGATTCTGCAGCACATGTCATTAATAACACATCCAACCTATTGTTATCAATATATTATTGAAGTACATGCAGGGATTAGTGGACTTGTAGTGCCTCTCTACAGTACAGTGCGGTACTACATGTCCTGTTCTGCTCTTACATGTATTAGTGAGGTGCATGCAGTGCTTGGCGGTCTAGTAGCACCTTCTTACAGTACAGTGTTGTACTATATGTCCTGTACTGCTCTTACATGTATTAGTGAGGTGCATACAGTGATTGGCGATCTAGTAGCACCTCTCTACAGTACAGTGCAGTACTACATGTCCTGTACTCCTCTTACATGGATTAGTGAGGTACATGCAGTGATTGGCGGTCTAGTAGCACCTCTCACAGTACATACTATATGCTTGACTGCTCTTACATGTGTTAGTAGTGCATGCAGTGATGGTGGTCTAGTAGTGCCTTTCTACAATACAGTGTTGTACTACATGTCCTGTACTGCTCTTACATGTATTAGTGAGGTACATGCAGTGATTGGCGGTCTAGTAGCACCTCTCTACAGTACAGTACTATATGTTCTGTACTGCTCATACATGTATTAGTGAGGTACATGCAGTGATTGGTGGTCTAGTAGCACCTCTCTACAGTACAGTCTATATGTCTTGTACTGCTCTTACATGTGTTAGTGAGGTGCATGCAGTGATTGGTGGTCTAGTAGTGCCTTTCTACAATACAGTGTTGTACTACATGTCCTGTACTGTTCTTACATGTACCAGAATGAGCAGCTGTTTTGGGCACCAAGTGAGGGCCCCATTTTCTTATTTTCTGGTAAAATGGGGCACATTTAGCAAGGCAGTTGCGGCAGAATTCTGGTGCAATTGTCCCCATAAATACTGGCATACACGCTTTATACCATATTTATTATGTGTTTTAGATACAGTTGAAACCAGAGGATTACATATACTATATAGAAAGACACATCTGCATGTTTTTTCTCACTATCTGACATGAAATCAGGTTAAACCTTCCCCTTTTTAGGTCAATTAGGAACAAAAGTTATTTATATTTGCCAAATACCAGAATAATGAGAGAGATTTTTTAAAGGGAACCTGTCACAAAGGTTGTTTCCCCCTTGCTGAGGGGAGCACAAGCTAGTGACAGACTTGCTGTTCTCAGCGCTGTGTCCCTTATTCTGTAAGATGCAGCAGTTTTAGAGCATTTACCCCTTAAATCTTATTCATGAGCAGGTGTTAGCTCCACCCACCAAAGGCTAGCTCCGCCCACTGACAGTTATTCATGTGTTTCTACCTATTCAAAGTAATAGGTTTGTCAGTTGAGGTGGGAGGGGCTAGCCTCAGGTGGGCGGGGTTTGAAAAAAACTGACTCTGAATGACTCTTCGAATAACTCTTCTGGCTGAAAACTGCAGATTTGAGCATTCAATACACAAAAACTACAGCATCTTACAGAATAAGGGACACAGCGCTGGAAACAGCAGGTCTGACACTAGCTTGTTCTGTCCTCAGCTATGGGGGCAAAAACTATGTGACAGGTTCTCTTTAAGGCATTTTTATTACTTTCAACAAAGTCAAAAGTTTCCATACACTAGGATTACTCTGCTTTTAAACATTTTGGGAAAGCCCATATGATGATGTCATGTCTTTGGAAGCTTCTGATAGGTTTATTGGCAACATCTGAGTTAATTAGAGACACACCTGTGGATGTAGTTTTTATGCACACCAGAAACACACTGCTTCTGTGTGTAACATCATGGGAAAGTAAAGAAGTCAGCCAAGATATCAGGAACGGAATTGTGGACTTGCACAAGTCTGGATCATCCTTGGGTGCAATTTCCAGGTACCTGAAGGTGCCTCGTTCATCTATACAAATAATTATTTGCAAGTACAAATGTCCAACAATCATATCGTTCAAGGAGGAGACGGGTTCTGTGTCTCAGCGATGAACGTGCTTTGGTCCGACATGTGCATATCAACCCAAGAACAAAAGCAAAGGACCTTGTGAAGATGCTGGCGGAAGCTGGTAAGATTGTGTCATTATCCACAGGGAAATGAGTACTGTATCAACATGGGTTGAAAGGTCACTCTGCCAAGAAGAAGCCATTACTCCAAAAGAAACATATAAAAGACCTACATCTTTGGAGACATGTCCTGTGGTATGATGAAACTAAAATTGAACTGTTTGGCCATAATGACCATTGTTACATTTGGAAGAAAAATAGAGAAGCTTGGAAGCCTAAGAACACCATCCCAACTGTGAAACACGGGATTGGCAGCATCATGTTGTGGGGTTGTTTTGCTGCAGGGGGGACTGGTGCACTTCACAAAATAGATGGCATCATGAGGAAAGAAGATTATATGACAATACTGAAGCAACATCTCAAGACATCAGCTAGGAAGTTAAAGCTTCGTCGTTCCCGGCACAGGGGTCGTAATGTCAGCAGGCTGTGTAGGCAGCGTGATGACATAGCATGCCTGTGCTGCTTCCGGCCTTCCGGAGTCCTCTTCAGAGCAGGGAGTGCTCATTCTCTGCTCCACAATAGTGTCATCAGCTGTATGTGCTCCAAGAGGAGACGCATACAGCTGAAGAGATCGGCGCCAACGCTCGGTTCATGGCAGCGCCCGGACACCAACGGCTGAAAAACTCGGCTTATACGCGAGTATATACAGTACAAATTCTACTGAATCTTTACCTACAAACTATCCATCAATTTGCTCAGCTTCTCCTGTTCTGTAGCATGCTGGAGAGGCAAAAGTATCTTTGTTTCCAGCAATTAATATAAAAAAAAAAATTATTATAGAAAATTTTTTTAAGTAGTGACATACCGGACAGAAAATAAGCCTTGCTGAAGTGTTTTGAACAAGTAGTGTAGTAATGGCTACGATTAAGAACTATTTTGCTCAAAACACGTCGGCAAGAGTTATTTTCCGTCCAATATATCTTTATTTTAACATTTTCTCTATAATAATGTTTTTTCTTAATTAATTACTGAAAACAAAAATACTTTTGCCTCTCCAGATATCGCCTCTTTCCAGCGGGACTGTTTCCATACCGTTTTGGTCTTGCATTTATATTTGAAGACTGATGGCTGGCATGTCTTCCATTTTTCTATAATATGCTGCCTGCAGATCAGATAGCGTGTTAAATGTGACAGGTTCTCTTTAAATGTTGGACACCATGATGGAAATCCAGCGGACCCCATTGTAGTAAATAGAGTCCATCGGATGCCATTGGTATCTGTTGTATAACAGATCTTGCGCCGCTGTTATTTTCAATTTTCTGTTCTTAAAGGGTTGTCTCACTACAAGGATTGCTTTTTATGTTAAAGATCTTGTAAAAACAAGTCACTTTTCAATATATGTCCTGTAACGGCAGGGACAGTGGATCCTCTGGACCACCGCAAGCGGTGGTGTAAGCCACGCCAGGGAGCTGAATCTAAGTAGGTCTGGATTTCACTACAACCCGCAAAGTGGACTTGCTGCGGCGGGAGTCTACCAGGTCGCTATCCCTGACATGACTTGCTTGCAGTGGCAGCCGAGGTGTGGCGTGGTACAGAATCGTCAGGCTAAGCGTAGTCAGAGACAGGCGGCAAGGTCAGGACAGGCGGCGAGGTTCAGAGTCGAGAAACGTAGCGGAGGTCAGGAACACGGCAGAGACAAGATAAAGGAGAAATGCTTTTTCTAGGGCACGGAGGCAACAAAGATCCAGCAGGGAAGTGACGTGCATCCAAACACTATATAGGGTCAGCACCCGGCAATTATCCAATTACCGGCGCGCTGGCCCTTTATATCTACATGAACGAGCACGTGTGTGCTAGGGGGCGCGCATGCGCATTCCGGCCGGCAGGGGGAGAGAGCAGGACAGGAGCGCGGTCAGGCAAGTGGATGGGACGGGTGCGCCCGCTTCCTGTAGCATGGTCAGTGGCACCATCCGTCCCCACCAAGGACCCGGAGAGAAGGACACGGGTGCACCCGCGGGCCAGATCGCAGCAGTACCCGTTACATGTCCATTACCAGTGTCCTACCTATTCTGAGATATCCCGTATTGTATGGGCTGCATCAGCTCCTCAGGTTGCTATAGCTACAGACCTGTTCAATCTCTCATGACAGGCTGCCAGTGCTGGTTGCTATAGCTACAGACCTGACACCTACTGCAGCCTAGTAGAAGCCAGTAAACATGCTCCTGAATTCAAAATGAAACCAAGAAAACAGGTAGTGAGACAACCCCTTTAAGACGGAACAGAGAAATGTAAAGAAAAGTGCAATTGTGGGCCTAGCCTATAGTGTCAGATGCATTTATGGCTTATAAAGCAGTGTTTCTCAACTACAGTCCTCACGCCCCACCAACAGCACAGGTCATGTTTTCAGGATCTCCTACAGAATGCACTGACAATAATGAAATCACCTGTGTCAGGATCTCCCACAGAATGCATGGACAATAATTACATCACCTGTGCAATGCTAAGGAAAGCCAGAAAACATGACCTGTTGGTGGGTCTCGAGGACTGGAGTTGAGAAACACTGTTATAAAGGGTTACTGAGCATATTGTATTATTCATAGAAGTTGAACTTCAGGTTTTAATTTTTACTTTGTCTCCAGGTTGTATGATGCGGGTGCCAAGTTCTCAAGTCAGGATACAGATTTGCAATTCAGTTGCCAATTTTTACAACCCACAGTCTACAAAGCTGCCAATGGATGGTAAGTCATTTGCATTTTAATTAATATATTTTATAATCTATCCAAAAATGTGTATTTTTCATGAATGAAGTGTAGATTGTATTCCTGCTATAATATCCCTTTATAATATGAATTATTAGGGCACATAAACTTCAATGACTTGGGTCCCTAGTTAGAGACCCTACTCTGAGAGCCAGACGGAAGAGCTGCTAACAACCAGTGATTTATGCAGACCTGGCTTGTAGGTGAACTATATGTCTTGGCCTGTACATGTGGCAGCTTTTCATCCATTCATACTGACATACATAAGTCTCAGAGAATTGGCTTAAAAGGAACCTGTCACATAGGTGATGCCCCCCTTGCTGAGGGCAGCACAAGCTAGTGTCAGACCTGCTGTTCCCAGCGCTGTGTCCCTTATTCTGTAAGATGCTGTAGTTTTAGAGCATTTACCCCTTAAATCTTATTCATGAGCAGGTGCTAGTCCCACCCACCAAAGGCTAGCCCCGCCCACTGACAGTTATTCACATGTTTCTACCTATTCAAAGTAATAGGTTTGTCAGTTGAGGTGGGCGGGGCTAGCCTCCGATTGGCCGGGTTTGAAAAAAACTGACTCTCTGAAGGACTCTTCGAATGACTCTTCTGGCTGAAAACTGCAGATTTGAGCATTAAATACACGAAAACTCCAGCATCTTACAGAATAAGGGACACAGCGCTGGAAACAGTAGGTCTGTCACTACCTTGTGCTGCCCTCAGCCAGGGGGGCAAAAACTATGTGACAGGTTCTCTTTAAGATGGATATAGACATTTAGGGCTATGTGTCAGAAAAGAGGCGCAGCCACAGCAGTTTTAAGGCGCATTAAATGAGTGTATAATGTGCCTGAATAAATGAACCTGTCAAAGATCTGGCGTCTGGTATACCTTGCATAGTATAATTGATGCGCCTAATGTAGGTATTGTAAGCTTTAGCGGCTCTGGGATCGTGACTCACGTGTTTTCAGGCAGAAACAGAGATGGATTCCAGGTGTAAAAATACAGAGCCTCTGTATTTTATTAGCAGCAAACAGAAATACAAGTGCAAGGCATGCACAAACATAAACAAATGCCTGCCCATCTGGGCTCTAACTAACACAGACCAACTTACTGACAGCCTGTAACTTTTCCCTGCTGGTTTTCCAGCATGTCTCCACCCAAGACTTAAAGGTAGTCAGGGGTTGTAACCACCTTAGTCAGCTTACCTGCTGACTTATATACTCCAGGTAAATCCGGGAGGGGAAAACCATGGGGAGTGAGCACCCACCCTGCTCTATGCTCACTCCCAATGAAAGGCCGACCCAGGAAATGGCTGGAAGCCATGTTAACATATTACACATGTTAAACATATGTCGAATGTCTAAACTGTCGACACCTATTGAATTTTGGCTTTTCTTTTCCCCAAGGCCCCCTTTACCTTGGGGGCATGTGTTTGGACATCGAAAGGTGCATGCCAGGATCCTGGCCGGGATGTACACTCCATTGTACACCCTTCCTGCTGTTGCCACCTTACATATTCCCTGCTCTGCTCAGACCCATGGGGCGGAGCACATTGTACCCCGAAACTATGCACTCTGGATAACGCGTCTGCGTTTGCTTGTTGGGACCCAGGACGTGTTCCACACAGAACTTAAAGTCCTGTAGGGCCAGGAACCACCGGGTTACCCTCGGTTCTTCCTTTGTTTTGGGCCATCCATTTCAATGGGGAGTGATCTGTGATCACCCTAAATTGCCCCCCCATAGATAGTACCTCAGGACTCGATTGCCATTTCAGTCCAGACATTCCCTCTTTTACAATCGAGTAGTTCTTTTCTGCTGCTGACAGCTTCCGGCTGAGGTATCGACGGGTGCTCTTCCCCATTAACCCTTTGGGACAGGACTGCACCTAAACCCCCCTCTGAGGGCATCCGTCTGTACAAAGATTCCCTTCTGAAATCAGGGGTAACCAGTACAGGTCTCTTACAGAGCACCTCCTTTGAGTTTCAGAAAGGCTTGTTCAGCCTTCGGGTTCCACTTTACTATGGTGGATTTTGCTCCCTTGTTGAGGTCTGTGAGAGGGGAAACTATTGTGGGCAAAGCCGGGCACAAACCCCCTGTAATAGCCTGCAAATGCCTGGAAGGCTCAAACCCTGTTTCTTGGACACAGGTTGAGGCCAATTCTGAATGGCTTAGAGCTTATCTACCTGGGGTTTTATGACCCCTCAGCCGATGTAGCCGAGGTAGCGAGCCTCCTCTAGCCCTATCATACATTTCTGTGGATTGGCCGTTAGCCCAGCGGCCCCTATCGCGTCTAGAACCGCTTGCAACCTTCACCAGAGGGGAATCCCAATCGCACTATAGATCACCACATCATCCAGGTATGTGGCGGCGTATTTTTTATGGGGTTTGCAGGATAAGTCCATTAGATCTGAAAGGTCGCAGGGCCCCCATGTAAACCAAAGGGAAGGACCACGTACTGGAATTGTCCCTCCAGGGCGGAAAATGCCCTTTTCTCCTAGGCCTGATCTGTGAGGGGAACCTCACAGGTGGTCATATACCTCGCTGGTCCCAACCTCTCGATCAGCTCGTCGACCCTTGGCATGGGGTAGGCATCAAATTTGGAGATTTCATTCAACTTGCGGATTACATTACAAAACCGCAAGCTACCATCTGGCTTAGGAATTAATCACGATGGGGCTGGACCACCTACTTTGGACTACTCTATTACCCCTAGGGCTAGCATTTTCCTCACCTCTTTTTGATATGGCTTGCTTCTGGGCTTTTTCGGTACCTTGTAGGGTCTCAACCGCACCTTTTGGCCAGGCTCGGTGACAATGTCATGTTGGATGACATCTGTCCGGCCAGGCAGTTCAGAGAAGACCCCTCGGTTCCTCTGTAGGAACTCCCTGACCTCCTGCCTCTGGACCCTTTGACAAGGACTCCGCGATACGGCGGGGGGTAACTCCTTGTTTGGGACTTCCTGACTCCCCTTGCAGCCACCGGCTTTCTCGGTCCTTTTCCAGGTTTTGATGAGGTTAATATGGTAGATCTGGTAGGGTTTTCTTTTACCTGGCTGGAAAACCTTGTAGTTCACCTCACTCACCCTTCACCGATCTCATAGGGGCTTCCCATTTGGCTAGAAACTTGCTTTCTACAGTTTTGGGACAAGTTAGAGCACCCTGTCCCCGGGCTGAAAAAAACCTGACTCTTGCGGTCCTGTTGTAAACCCGGGCCTGGGCTTCCTGGGCCTGTAGCATGTTCTTTCTCCCTTACAATAGGCATAACTGCCGCAATCCTGTCCTGCATGTCAGCTATATGCTCTATGACACTTCTGTAAGGGGTTTCCTCTTGCTCCCAGGTTTCTCTGGCTTTTGTCCAGGAGCCTCGGGGATGTCTCCCCTATAGCAGCTCGAATGGAAGAGAACCCCGTGGATGCCTGTGGGGACTTTGGATGGCAACATAAGATAGGGCAACAGGTGAAACCAAAACCCTACCATCCTTGTCCACCACCTTTGTAACATCCCTTTTAAGGTTTTATTAAAGCGCTCGACCAGACCATCGGATCTGGGGATGGTACACTGGAGGTGCGCAGGTGGGCAATATTTTAGCAGGCGGCATAGCTCTTTGGTTACCTTTGGGCATAAAAGGGGTGCCCTGATCAGTCAGGATTCCTTGGGGATCCCGGTATGGTTTTAATAGCTGAAACAGCTTCCTTTGCTATCCCTTTAGAGGAGGTGTTTCTGAGGGATACAGCCTCGGGGGTAGCGGGGGGCATAATCCAGTACGACCAGGATATCTGGTGCCCTCTAGCCGATTTAGGGAGGGGACCGACCAGATCCATGCCAAAACCGCTCAAATGGTACCTCTTTAATGGGAAGAGGAACCAATGGACTCCGGAAATGGGGTCTAGGGGCATGGACCTGACACTCCGGGCAGGATTGACAAAACTCTTCCACTGCCTTGTAGATGCCGGGCCAGTAGAAGTTCCGCTCCACCCGCTCCCCAGTTTCTCCGCCCCCAGGTGTCCCCCCCAACACATGGGAATGTGCCAGTTCTAAGACCATGCAGACATGCGTCCGGGGTACCACCAACTGCTCCAGCACCTCTGTTGGTGTCCTTTTCACCCGGTATAATAAATGATCCCGTACGGCGAAGTGAGGATAGACCAACTCCTCCCTGTTCCTGTGGTCTCCCGTCAATGACCTTTACGCTTTTCCAAGCATTACCCAGGTTTGGGTCCTCACTTGCTCTGTGCCAAAATTCCCTCTCCGAGACTGGCAAGGAGGAGAGTTCTAACTCAAAGGGGGTTCCCCTGCGTCTCCAGCCAGGACGACAAGGGAAAAGGCACAGGTTCAATTTTATCACCTTTCTTGACACACGTCATTTACAGCAGGTACATCAACATACATTTTCCGAGTTTTATTTCCCCACAGATCCCAAAAAAGAGGAAAAGTCACAAACCCAAAAACTGCGCTGTGAGGTAAACTGGTCACAACGGCCACCTCATGTTGGGTGACCCCACAGGCAGTCTCTATTGCCAGTATGGAGTTTGGGGAGCCCTGGTGTCCCCATGGATACAAACTACCCTATGCGGCGGTTTAGAGTAGTTGATCTGGGCTCACCAGTCGGGCTTGCACAAGGGGCACTAAGCTCCCCGAGTCCAGGAGGGCCTGACCCAATGTCCGTTAATGGTAACAGGGCAACTCTCGTCGGTCCTTCCCAGCAGTAAACCCCCAGTGGAATACAATGGCCGGGCAAACCAGGAGGTACGCCTCCCCAACCCCCATTCCATGGGTTCCTCCCTACCCGGGCAACGTGCCGCCACATGTCCCAGTCCTTGGGAATGTGCCAGTTCTAAGACCATACGGACATGCGTCCGGGGTACCACCAACTGCTCCAGCACCTCTGTTGGTGTCCTTTTCACCCGGTATAATAAATTATCCCGTACGGCGAAGTGAGGATAGACCAACTCCTCCCCTGGTTCCTGTGGTCTCCCGCCAATGACCTTTACGCTTTTCCAAGCATTACCCAGGTTAGGGTCCCTCACTTGCTCTGTGCCAAAATTCCCTCTCGAGACTGGCAAGGAGGAGAGTTCTAACTCAAAGGGGGTCTCCTCTGCGTCTCCAGCCAGGACCGACAAGGGAAAAGGCACAGGTTAAATTTTATCACTTGCTTGACACACGTCATTTACAGCAGGTACATCAACATACATTTTCCGAGTTTTATTTCCCCACAGATCCCAAAACAGAGGAAAGTCACAGCCAATAACTGCGCTGTGAGGTAAACTGGTCACAACGGCCACCTCATGTTGGGTGACCCCACAGGCAGTCTCTATTGCCAGTATGGCAGTTGGGTAGTCCCTGGTGTCCCCATGGATACAAACTACCCCTATGCGGCGTGAGAGTAGTTGATCTGGGCTCACCAGTCGGGCTTGCACAAGGGTCACTAAGCTCCCCGAGTCCAGGAGGGCCTGCACCGAATGTCTGTTAATGGTAACAGGGCACTCTCGTCGGTCCTTCCCAGCAGCGACCCCCCCAACCCACATTCCATGGGTTCCTCCCTACCTGGGCAACGTGCCGCCACATGTCCCAGTCGTTGGCACCGCCAGCAGACTAAGGGGTCCCGGGGCTTAGAAACAGGGTCCCGTGTTGGGGTGGGTGGCCTCTCGCCGCTTCCGTATACCCGTGACCCCCCTGTTGGGAGAGGAGCAGTCTTACTGCGGGTGGAGGTCTGCGGATTCCCCGGGGTATGCAGGAACTCCTCAGTGGCGCTGTATCGCTCCACCACTGCGACCAGTTTGTCCACGCTTTTGGGGTCGGTGTACCCCACGCACCTCTGGAGCTTGATGGGAAGGGCCCACACAAAACGGTCACAGACCACTTGCTCGACCACCTGGGTAGGTGTGTGAGTCTCCGACTGTAGCCACTTGTTGGTAATGTGGAACAGGTCGTACATCTGTGACCTGGCGGGCTTGGTAGGATCAAACTCCCAGGCTTGTACTCTCTGGGCCCGTACGGCCAAGGTGAGTCCCAGTCGGGCCAGGATCTCCCCCCGCAGTTTGTTGTAGTCCTTGGCGTCTTGGACACGCAGGTCGAAGTGGGCCTTTTGCGGTTCGCCCATTAGGAAGGGAGCCAGGACATCCGCCCACTGGTCCACTGGCAGCTGCTTTCTCTCTGCTATCCGCTCAAAGGTCCCCAGGTAAGTCTCGATGTCGTCATCCGTGGACATCTTGCGCAGGGAACCCTGCACCACCTGGTGGGCTGTGAACTGTGCACTTGTGGGCCCTTCTGCCCTCGCAGCCAAGGCCTGTAGCTGTTGCTGCAGCGTTTGGTTTACCTGCTGTTGCTCTTTCACAGTGGCTTGGTGGGTCTTGATTAGCAGGCGATTCGTCTCCGCTTGCACCCGGATGGTCTCCTCGTGCGCTTTCTGCTGGCTGGCCGCCATTAGCTGGAGGTTAGCGTTGGCTTGAATTAGCTGCTTCACCAACTCGTCCATTTTACACGACTCCGCTGACTGTGTGGTAGCTGCTTTCACCCAGCACATCCGTTTTCTCTACGTCTCAGAAGAGTACTGCCTCTATTTTGCCCATTGCATCCTCCACCATGTGTGAGCTTTAGCGGCTCTGGGATCGTGACTCACGTGTTTTCAGGCAGAGACGGATTCCAGGTGTAAAAATACAGGCCTCTGTATTTTATTAGCAGCAAACAGAAATACAAGTGCAAGGCATGCACAAACATAAACAAAAACAAACGCCTGCCAGTCTGGGCTCTAACTAACATAGACCAACTTACTGACAGTTTGTAAGTTTTCCCTGCTGGTTTTCCAGCATGTCTCCACCAAAGACTTAAAGGTAGTCAGGGGTTGTAACCACCATAGTCAGCTTACCTGCTCACTTATATACTCCAGGGAAATCCCGGAGTGGAACCATGGGGAGTGAGCACCCACCCTGCTCTATGCTTACTCCCAATGAAAGGCCGACCCAGGAAATGGCTGGAAGCCATGCTAACATATTACACATGTTAAACATATGTCGACAGTCTAAACTGTCGACACCTATTGAATTTTGGCCTTTCATTCCCCCAAGGCTCCTTACCTTGGGGGCATGTGTTTCGACATCGAAAGGTGCATGCCAGGACCCTGGCCGGGATGTACACTCCCTTGTACACCCTTCCTGCTGTTGCCACCTTACAGTGTGTATGTAATGATATAACATATCATTGCTATACCCTGCTCCTTTTTTTCCTCTGTTATTCCTCCTAGAAATGTATCACTGAATCTGTCAGATGGGTGTTACCAATTCAGGAGGGGGTGTCCTTTCACAGTCTAATATTGTTCAATCAGTGCTGACAGAGTCAGTGTACTCAGGGCCACACCCCTTTTAAAATTAGAATGGTAACACCCATCTGACAGATTCAGTAATACATTTCTAGAAGGAATTACAGAGAAACAACACAACATAGAGTTATTAGAGAAGATGCTCCAGAGTTGTTATATCACAGAGAACACAAGGATTTACTAAAACAGACAGGTCCAGAGATATCATGTGTCTCCTTTAAATCATTGTTTGTAACAAACTGTAGATAATGTATAATATAAAAAGAAAAGGAGATGGCGCTATTATGTGAAAGTACGTCTGGTATAAACACAAATCAAATAATATTTAGGTGCTCACCTGATGGTGTTGTGCGGACTATTTTAGAGGCACAACACTCATAAAAACTTGATTGGCTTTGATACAAAGCCCCGGGGACAGCAGCCGCGTTGTCCTAGTCTCTAATGCCAATGGGACATCAGGAAATTGTAGACAATGGATCAAGAAAAATTGGACCGGGCGCTCGTCTCGTTGGAATGAATCCTCGTGGGTACGAACTTAGGATAAAATACTCACTTTATTCCAAATAAAACATTAAGAAGGTGGCCTTAATGCCTTTTGTAACTATGCATAACGCGTTTCGTGCCGGAAAGCACTTCCTCAGATGCGGATATGTTGCAACATATGGTGTGTAATCTAATCTCTCTGGTATAGTGTAATATAATCTGCTGTACAGTGTGTAATGTGGTAATCTCTGGGGTATGGTGTAATATAATCTGTTGTACAGTGTGTAATGTAGTAATCTCTGGGGTATGGTGTAATGTAATCTCTGGAATACAGTGAGTAACGTAATCTCTGGTGTATGGTGTAGTTTAATCTCTGGGGTACAGTGAGTAATATAATCTCTGGTGTACAGTGTAATGTAGTCTCTGGGGTACAGTGTGTAATGTAATAATCTCTGGGGTATGGTGTGATGTAATCTCTGGGGTTCAGTGTAAAATGTAATTTCTGGGGTATAATGTGTAATGTAGTCTCTGGAGTACGGTGTAATGTAATCTCTGGGGTATGGTGTAATGTAATCCCTGGGGTACAGTGAGTAATGTAATTCATTTCTATGGTTCAGTGTGTAATATAATAATTTTTGGGGGTACAGTGAATTTTAATATTTCTTGAGTACAATGTGCAATGGATTCCTATGGTGCAGTTCGTAATGTAATTTCTATGTCTACCATGTGTAATATAGTTAATTTCTGGGGTCCAGTGAGTGATGTAATCTCTGCTGTATGTTATGCAATAAAATACATTTTGGGGTACAGAGATACAGTGATTGGGATATATTATTTTCCTCATTCTGTTGTGTGTATCACAATTTTAATGGAGTAGTTATAGACCCCATAGATAGTAGTGGGAGGGGTTAAGCAAAATTGCACAATTTTTTTTATTTTCATATAGAGGGGGAAATATTGTAGGTGGCCTTTTTCAGCTTCATCGCTAGGGTTGCTTTCTAGCCCAGAACTTCAGTAATTATCAAACTGTAGTATTAAGTGAACAACAGTGACAACAAAATAATAACTATGAGTGAAGTCAAAATAGCATAGATGTTTATAATTTGATCTACTATATATTAAAATCACCATAGAATGTTACGGCGCCTATAATAGGTAAATCTAAATATGCATCTGACATTGACTTCTATTGAATTTCTACTTAAAGGGGTTGTCTCACTACAAGGATTGCTTTTTATGTTAAAGATCTTGCAAAAACAAGTCTTTTTGAAATATGTATCCATTAACAGTGTCCTACCTAGTCCTAGATATCCCCTCTTGAATGGGCTTCATCAGCTCCTCAGGTCGCTATAGCTACAGACATGGGCGTAACTATAGCCATAGCAGACATAGCAGCTGCTATGGGGCCCAGAGGTTGAAAGGGCCCCAATCAGATCCATAAAGGATACAGATTTTTGAAAAAATAGGTAGCTGGTGGCTTTCTGCTATCCAGTAATACTATGTGGGGTCTCTGATATACGGCGGTATTATTTATAAAATTAATAATTGCCACTTATGCTGCTGCTTTGGTTTTCTATCATTAGATGGAAGGGACCCCGTCTTATTTTTCTATGGGGCCCTATGAATTCTAGTTACACCCCTGTTTGATCTCCCATGATAGGCTGCCAGCACTGGTTGCTATAGCTACAGACCTGGCTTCTACTGTAGCCTTGTAGAAGCCAGTAAACACGCCCCTAAATTCAAAGTGAAACCAAGAAAACAGAACTGAGGTAAGATGAATTGATGTGGTGAGACAACCCCTTTAACTATGACAGTTTTAACCATGCAGGGAATCGTAAAACTTAGTATCACGAGAGCCACTCATAACCTTACAGAGTGCACCAAAGTGTTTGGCGTATGGGCCAAGGGAGAGGAGGGAAGGGAGGGGAAGAGAATGAAGGGGAAAGGAGGGAGAGTAGGGTAATTTGGTCCCCTCTACTTTTTGAACCAAAGTTACGCCTATGCTATCACACCTTATATACCCACCAAGCCAGCTTACCATATGAGACTTCCTTCATGAGCTATGCACCCGAGGTTGAAATTAGGAAGTGGTCATAATAATGTAACTTGATCATGTATATATGTATACACAGAAACATACATAGTGCAAAGTGTCAAAAGTAGGAAGTGTGTGTATATGTCTATAGATGGATTTATGAAAGACCGACTTACATGGACACTGGTGGCTATTAATCGTAAATGCTCCAACACAAAATACAGTAGCACAGAGGCACTAAATCCCTTATTTTCATTTAACTCATTAAACTCATTTAAAGTGCATTAGTGCTACCCTATGTACATGCACAAAATTGACATCTTTAGTGTGCATTTTAATCAAATTGTGTATGCCCAACTACCATATCAAGTTAACCTCATCAGGTGGGTCCCTTCCTCTAATTCTTCTCTGTGGGGCCAAAGCCTCCATACATTCAGGGCAACATGCTCCATTCACACTGATTATAAAGACCTTACACTATATGTAAAACTTCTTAACAGGTTTTCAACCAACAAGTGTCACCTACAAGTTACAGATGGCTGAAGTAGGAGGCTTGGCAGAAACCCTTGTTTTGTCTCTGGCAGTAGTTGAAAACAACCTACAAGAGAAGTTAGCGTTGTTGAAAGTACTGCAGCTCTTATCAAGCACCACAGGTATGTATACTTTACCTATACACTTGGTCTCATTAAAGGGGTTGTCTCACTACAAAGATTCATTGTCAACATGTAGAGAACAGTAAATGCCGACTTTTTCCAAATGTATTGTTTTGTTTATTTTGCTTTGTTGAGGAGATAGAGAGATTGTATCTTCTCTGAGCGCACACAGGTTTCTCTGGTTACAGACCTGCTCTCCCCTTCTCTCTCTGCTGTATGTTTTATCTGATAGCAGGGAGTGACCTCACCACAGGTCAGCACACAGGACTGCTGGCAGCTTGAGAACAGAGTGTGTTATCTCTAACAAACAAAGAAGAGTAATTACTTTTGATTGTTTACTTTGAGCTCTAAAACTCTATAGATAAGATCTCCTGCTCTCATGCCAGTACAATTAGAAGAGCTGTGAATACAGAGCTGATTTGCTAATCACTGCTATAGAACCATCCACAGCCTAACCAGGAAGAGACTGAAAGCATTAATCTAAAACTGCTTTTGGCTCTGTGAAACAGTATGGTGAGGCAACCACTTTAAGTCAGCTTTGCCAATTCCGAAATATCTGGTATTACAGAGGTTCTCTGGGGCATTAACATTGATGGTCTGTCCATGGATAGGAAATAAACTGCTGTAAAACTACTCAAAACCAAATAAAGCAGTACATAGCTCAAACTAAAACCTATACAAATATTGAATTAGTGGAAACATTAGTGAAACATTTAAAATGCATTACTACTATGCTTTATGCATGCAAAAACTAAAAGAAGAGTGATAGTAAATCAGGCATATATCTTTTAGGAGGCTAACTAGTTATTTGAGGTAGCATTCGAGAGTATAGCCCCCCTTCTTCAGACAGATGAATAAAGAAAATTGAAAATTCCAGGTTTTTTCACAAAAGACGGCCCTTCAAGGATTTGAAATTCTTAAACATAAAAAAATGCAATATAAGCAAACAAGTCATTTACAACAGGTCAAAAAATTAACATCTGGAAACTTGGGGCAGACAGAGGGGTCATTAAAATCTCCCGTCTTATTACACCCCATCAGGTGAATTTGTGGCCATACATTTTCCACATATAGTTTGACAAAAGTAGCAGGGATTTTTAACCCCATTTTGCAGAGTCTGAAATTTTTGCTTTAAATTTTTAAATTCCCCACTCCTTTCTTCCCCCGCGTCTTAAAGTGTCCCTTTAAAACCACAATCTTAATCTTAAATCGTGGTCCCCCCTGGAAAAGTTTTGTCCCACTGGAAGATCATTTCTATGTTATTAATGTGAATCTGGGGGAGTTCAGCGCTGGCGAGTCTCTGCCCCTTTTTTCCCCCACAAAAAGGCCCCTGGTCGGGTTTTGGCAAAATACCAAAAACAAACCAATTGCTAGACCTCAAAAATGTTCCCCCCAATTTTGGGGGTACCTCTGGGGACGGGGGGACAGGTCACGCCCCAGCAGGGGGATGTGACACAGGGTTAAAAATTTTTTGGGTCTAAAACTCATTTTTTTCACTTTTTTTCAACTTTATACCTTTTTTTTATACACTTGCAAAAACTAAAGGATTAAGTGCAAGTTTGAAAAGTTTGAATGCCCACCTCCCTATCATAACGTATTGGGGAAAAACCCTCCAGGAGTTGTGTTCTTGTCTCCATTCACAATTATTATATGGGCCTTATTATTCAGGATGGGCAGAGTTTACGGCTAAAATGAAGGCAGCCGCTCCTCTAAATACACAATCCACAAAAATGAATTACCTCGCTGATCCATTGGCAATTTATATAGACGCTGGTTCACACTGTTGTGACTGTAGAAAGTTAATTTTCAAAGACCAAATACAGCAGCTCATAGCCGGCACTAAAACCCATGCAAATATTAAAATAGTGGAACATTTAAAATGTATTATTGCTATTGTACATGCACAAAATAAAGGCGTTTAGTGTTTAGTTTGATCAAAATAACTATCTGAGTATGTATGTAGGGAGCAATAGTAAGTACTACAGGCCCTCAAAAAGTGCCAATTTAAAATAATAAAAAAAAATTATACTCTTCTCTCCATTTCTCTCCGTTCCAGAGCTGCACCATCCTCACTCTCCACTGGTCTGTTATTTTCTTCTGAAGTCAAGTGGCACTGCCTGACTTTACGTTTAGACAGCTACAGGTGCTTCTCAAAAAATTAGAATATCAGCCAAAAGTTTTTTTTTCAGTAATTACATTCAAAAAGTGAAACTCATATATTATATAGAGTCATTACAAACAGAGTGAACTTTTCCAAGTGTTTATTTCTGTTAATCTTGATGATTGTGGCTACAGCCAAGGAAAACCCAAAAGTCAATATCTCAGAAAATTAGAATATTACATAAGACCAACTGTAAAACATTTTTGGAAACACTCGTACGTTAGTGCTGTACTTTCATACACAACGCCAGATGCTAGCCTTGGTAAGGGGTATCCTCCTTATTAACCCCATAAGTCACGTACTCATACAAGAATAAACACCTCAAGGTTTAATATAATTTATAACTCTTTCATTTTCTTCAAATACGATATTGTAATACTTCCATAGGAATACAATTAGCAATGTATTAAATATATAGAGATACAATAAAGTGCTAAACCTGGCGTGGTGACCGAGTAGAAAAGTCCTCTAGTGTCAGTCCATCATATAAAGTGCAATGAATTCACGAGTCCTCAGTGCTGAGAGTCCGGTCATCAGTACTGAGACTCGTGAATTCATTGCACTTTAAATGGATGGACTGAACTAGAGGACTTTTCTCTCGGTCACCACGCAAGGTTTACCACTTTATTGTATCTCTATATATTTAATACGTTGCTAATTGTATTCCTATGGAAGTATTACAATATCGTATTTGAAGAAAATGAAAGAGTTATAAATTATATTAAGCCTTGAGGTGTTTATTCTTGTATGAGTCCGAAACATTTTTGGAACACAGAAAAGTTGGCAAAATGAAAAGTATGTACAGTAAATGCACTTGGTTGTTATGGAAGCCCAGGTTGCTTTGATAGCAGCCTTCAGCTCGTCTGCATTGTTGGGTCTGTGTCCTCTCCCTATCCTCCTCTTCTCTAATGGGTTAAGGTCTGGGAGTTTTGCTGACCCATCAAGCACAGTGATACTGTGGTCATTAAACCAGGTATTGGTACTTTTGGCAGTGTGGACAGGGGCCAAGTCCTGCTGGAAAATGAGAATTCCATCTCCCAAAAGCTTCTCAGCAGAGGGAAGCATGAAGTGCTCTAAAATTTCCTGGTAGACAGATGCAGTGACTTTGGTCTTGATAAAACACAGTGGACCTACACCAGCAGATGGCACGGCTCCCCAAACCATCACTGATTGTGGAAACTTCACACTAGGGGCCACATGTATGAAATGGTTTTGGTCTAAAAAAAAAGTGAGTTTTAGACCTAAACAGGTTCATACATGTGGCCCTAGATCTCAATCAGCTTGGATTGTGTCTCTCCACTCTTCCTCCAGACTCTGGACCTTGATTTCTAAATAAAATGCAAAATTTACTTTCATCTGAAAACAACACCTTGGACCCTGAGCAACAGTCCGGTACTTTTTCTCTTTGGCCCAGGTAAGATGCTTCTGATGTTGTCTATTGGTCATGAGCGGCTTGACACATGGAAGGCGACACTTGTAGCCCATGTCCTGGATACGTCTGTGTGTGGTGACTCTTGAAGCACTGACTCCAGCAGTGTCCACTCCTTGTGAATCTCCCCCAAATTTTGAATGGCCTTTTCTTAACAAGTCTAAATAGGATCATGGGTTTGTTTTAAAAGGGGCATAGATGCACATGATGGGAACATTATTCTCCCACTATACAAGTCACTGGTTAGACCACACATGGAATATTGGGGACAGTTTTGGGCACCAATGCACAGGAAAGACATTGTAGAGCTTGAACAGGTTGGAAGGCAGCAACAAAAATAATTAAAGGACTGGGTGGACTGCAATACCCAGAAAGATTAGCAAGGTTAGGGTTATTTAGTTTAGAGAAAAGACGGCTTCGGGTTAGTCCCCGGCGCCGCCGCTATCCGCCGCCGATCGTTAGGGTCCTAAGCCGCTACCAGTCGCTAAGCTATCGGCTTAGCGACTTAGGACCTTGGCGACGGCAGCGGTGGCGGGACTAACTGTATGTGCGTCCGCCGGACGCATATACAGTTAGATGCTTCAGCGGAGCAGAGAGCTCCGCAGAGTACTAGGAAGCCGAAGGATGCGGCTCTGTGCGCACCGGAGTGCACGGGCGGTGTGCGCGTCATCACGCTGCCCGCGCGCGGCCTGGTGACGTCACGCCGCTGAAGAAAAGACCGGGAGCATCGACCGCGACAGCGGCAGGGAGCGAGGTCAGGTAAGTGCTGTCATTGTATTACTTTTAATTGTCTCTATTCATGCTGGGGGGCCTATTATCTATTGTTATATGTGCGGGAGGGGGCTATTATCTATTGTATATGTGCAGGGGGGTTATTATCTACTTGTTATATGTGCAGGGAAGGGGGCTATTATCTATTGTTATATGTGCAGGGAGGGGGGCTATTATCTATTGTTATATGTGCAGGGAGGGGGGCTATTATCTACGTTATATGTGCAGGGAGGGGGGCTATTATCTATTGTTATGTGCATGGGGGGTGATTCATTGTATATGTCAGGGAAGGGGCTATTATCTATTGTTATATGTGCAGGGGGGGCTATTATCTATTGTTATATGTGCAGGGAGGGGGGCTATTATCTACTGTCATATATGCAGGGAGGGGGGCTATTTACTGTTATATGTGCAGGGGGGGGCTATTATCTACTGTTTTGTGCAGGGTGGCTATTAACTACTGTTATATGTGCAGGGAGGGGGCTAATATCTACTGTTATATGTGCAGGGGGAGGGCTATTATCTACTGTTAATTGCGGGGCTATTTCTATGTTATTGGCAGGGGACTATTATCTACCGGTATATGTGCAGGGAGGGGGGCTATTATCTACTTCTATATGGGCCGGGAGGGATGCTATTATCTACTTCTATATGTGCAGGGAGGGGGGCTATTATCTACTGTTATTTGCAGGGACATTCTACTCTTATATGTGCAGGGGGACTATTATCTACTCTTATATGTGCAGGGAGGGGGCTATTATCTACTGTCATATGTGCAGGGGGGGCGATTATCTACTGTTATATGTGCGGGAGGGGGCTATTATCTATGTTATATGTGCAGGGAGGGGGATTATACTGTTATATGTGCGAGGGGGGCTATTATCTACTGTTATATGTGCAGGGAGGGGGCATTATCTATGTTATATGTCAGGGAGGGGCTATTATCTACTGTTATATGTGCAGGGAGGGGGCTATTATCTATTGTTATATGTGCAGGGAGGGGGGCTATTATCTACTTGTATACGTGCAGGGAGGAGCTATAATCTACCTACATATGTGCTGTGGGGCCTATAAGCTATCTATATACCTGCTGGGGGACCTAAACCTGCCTATATACCTACGGGGGGATCCATAACCTGCCCATATACCTGCTAGGGGACCCATAACCTGCCCATATACCTGCTGGGGGATCAATAACCTGCCCATATACCTGCTAGGGGACCCATAACCTGCCCATATACCTGCTGGGGGATCAATAACCTGCCTATATACCTACAGGGGGATCCATAACCTGCCCATATACCTGCTAGGGGACCCATAACCTGCCCATATACCTGCTGGGGGATCAATAACCTGCCTATATACCTACAGGGGGATCCATAACCTGCCTATATACCTACTGGGGGATCCATAACCTGCCCATATACCTGCTAGGGGACCCATAACCTGCCCATATACCTGCTGGGGGATCAATAACCTGCCTATATACCTGCTGGGGGACATACAAACTACAGACCTACCTACTGGGAGATATATAAAGTATATAACCACCTACTAGAGGACGTATAACTTACTGGGGGACCCTTTTACCTTCACTGGGGGACACATAATTTACTGCGTTGTGAAGTCGCTAACAGTCGTTAAGCCGGTTGTTAAGGCCTCAAGACAAGTCAGTTGATAAGAGTTAGCAATCGACTCCGCGGACTCCAGTCGGTTGTTAAGCCAGTTGTTAAGGCCTCAAGTCGATTGTTAAGACCTTAGCAATCGACTCCGGGGACTACTTCGGGGGGAACTGATAAATCTGTTTAAATAAAGTAAGGGCCACTATAGTGATCTCGCTCAAGATTTATTTATACCCAGGACTGTATCTAGAACAAGGGGGCTCCTCTACGTCTTGAGGAAAGACAGTTTCTACAGAAACATAGGTAGGGATTCATTACTGTTAGAGCAGTGAGACTGTAGAACTCTCTGCCAGAGGAACTTGTCATGGTGAATTCAATAACAGAGTTCAAGAAGGGCTTGGATGCATTTCTGGAATGTGATAATATAACAAGTTATAGTGACCAGGATTCTGGAGAAGGGTCTGGATACATTTCTAGATGTAATAATATAACAAGTTATAGTGACCTGGTTCTGGAGAAGGGTCGTTGATCCAGGGATTTATTCCGATTGTCAGATTGGAGTCAGGAAGGAATTTTTTCCCTAACATGAGGACAATTGGCTTCTACCTCATGGGGGGTTTTGCCTTCCGCTGGATCAACGCTTTAACACTTTAGCAACACTTTAACAAAAGAGCTGAACTGGATGGACGTATGTCTTTTTTCGGCCAGACAAACTATGTAACTATGTAACTATCAAGGCTGCAGTTATCCCAGTTGCTTGTGCACCTTTTTCTACCACACTTTTTCCTTCCTCTCAACCTTCCATTAATATGCTTTGATACAGCACTCTGTTTACAGCCAGCAATGACCTTTGGTGGCTTACCCTCCTTGTGGAGTGTGTCAATAATGGAATACTGGACATCTGTCATGTCAGCAGTCTTCCCTGTGATTGTGTCGCCTACTGAACCAGACTAAAGGGGCCTTTTAAAACGCTTATGAAGCCTTTGTAGGTGTTTTGGGTTAATTATTCTAATTTTCTGAGATAATGACTTTTGGGTTTTCCTTGGCTGTAGCCATAATCATCCAGATTAACATAAACACTTTTTGAATTTAATTACTGAAAAAACTTTTGGCTGATATTCTAACTTATTGAGAAGCACCTGTAAATTTCGGACAGTGACATCTGGTAGTAGCGTGTGATCGCTGCTGCCAATATGTTCTCTGTTTGGAAGAAGTAAACAGAAGAACGGAGAGAGTGAAGACAGGACAGTGTTGGATCAGAGGTGATGAGACAGGTGAGTTTACCTTTTTTTTGTTTAAATAGCTACTAGTAGCAGAACATTTTAAAAAATTGGGGTGGACTATATATATATATGCATAGTTTACATACACTATATAAAAAGATACATTTGCATGTTTTTCTCACTGTCTGATATGAAATCAGAATAAACCTTACTCGTTTTAGGTCCAAACCAAAATTATTTATACAGTATTTGCCAGAATAATGAGAGAATTTTTTAAGGCATTTTTATTACTTTCTGTAAAGTCAAAAGTTTACATACATTTTATTAGTACTTGGCTTTGGTCAAATGTGTTGGATATCTTTCCACAAGCTTCTCACAATAGTCGGTAGGAATTTTGGCCCATTCCTCCTGATAGAACTGGTGTAACTGAGCCATGTTTGTAGGTCTCCTAGCTTGCACCTGCTTTGCCGCTAAATTTTCAATAGGATTGAGATCAGGGCTTTGTGATGGCAACTCCAAAATATTGACTAGGTTATCCTTAAGCCCCTTTGTAACCAGTTTGGCAGTATGCTTCGGTCCATTTTCCATTTGGAAGAAGCTTTTCCACCAAAGTTTTAACATCCTGGCTGATGTCTTGAGATGTTGCTTCAGTATTGCCACATAATCTTCTTTCCTCATGCTACCATCTATTTTGTGAAGTGCACCAGTCCCTCCTACAGTAAAACAACCCCACAACATGATGCTTTCACCACAGTTGGGATGGTGTTCTTAGGCCAAGCTTTTCCCTTTTTCCTCTAAACATAACAATGGTCATTATGGCCAAACAGTTTCGTCAGGCCACAGGGAATTGTCATGGAGCATCCCGTGACCACCACTCCGGACCACGGCCGCCCCCGCTCTGCACTGCGGTGCCCTGCCACCTAGCCGCGCTCCTGCTTCCCATCTGCTGAATGCTGGCGCGCTCTTCTAGATTTAAAGGACCAGCGTGCCAGTAATTGGCTAATTGCCGGGCTCTGACCCTATGTTTTCTGGACTCCTCATACACTCTGTGCCAGAATATTGGTGTTCGTTAGTGCGTTTTGAGAGAGTGTAGGAGAGAGTTCTTTTCTATCTGTGTACCAGTGATTCCTGACCACATTATCTGCTACCGGCCCTGACCTTACCGCCTGTCCCCGACTATGTCTCCGTCTAACAATTCTGTACCACGCTGCACCCTGGCTGCCATCGCAAGCAAGTCACTTCAGGGGTAGCGATCTGGTAGCACTAAATGGGTGCTTTATATATATTTGTTTGATAGTTCAGGAGTTATATCAGTAACGGAGCAAAAAATTACCTTCTGGAACTACATTTATAAGCTTTAAAACCCTCTGTCATCTTCTTTATGTGCAGAGAACTGTAAGCTGATGGTTAGAGCTCAGGCGGCCCGCAGAGTCTGTTCCCATCTCAATGACTCAGATTCCTCAGGACAACTTCTTTTTCGTTCATCTGAGATCCTGTGGAACCTACTGGAAAATGGGCCAAAGGAAGATGTCATTAATCAGCTTAGTAACATAGAATGTATCTAGTAAGTATTGTGCCGTGGTTAACACCCGACATATATTATAAAGGGCAATAAAAAGTAAGATAGAACTCAGCATGTATTACAACTTTAACCTTGTCTTACATTAGTCCAGAGTTTTATAATGTTATTTAGGTATCTCATTTATTAAAATAGTATCATACGTAGAACATTTAAAGGACCACCCCAGGTTTTTTTTCCTTTAGTTCATTAGAAATTACTCACAGGTACACAATGGTGCCAGTAATTTTGCTTACCTGCAGCTGCATACAGGATTTCTCACTGCTGCCACTGGGTCATGTGACCTGCTCTCTGAGCTGCTGAAACACATGGTTGTGTGATCTGGAAGTGAGTCTCCTTATGCATTCCTATGGGAGGTTCAGAGTCAGTCTCATAGGGAAGCATAGAGAGACAGATATCCTGTCCGCATCAAAAGCACAGTGGTCTTCATTTACTAATGTGGTTGCACCAGAAAAGTGTTTTAAAATACACTGAAAAGTGGCACATTTTTTTCGCAGCATGTCCAAGACAAAATTAATTATGAGCTTAAAGGGGTGGTCTCACTACAAGGATTGCTTTGAATCTTAAAGATCTTGCAAAAACAAGTCACTTTGCAATATATGTCCATTAACAGTGGCCTACCTATTCCTAGATATCCCTTCCTGTATGGGCTGCATCAGCTCCTCAGGTCACTATAGCTACAGACCTGTTAAGTCTCTCCTGATAGGCTGCCAGCACTGGTTGCTATAGCTAAAAGACCTGGCTTCTACTGCAGCCTAGTGGGAGCCAGTAAACACGACCCTGAATTCACAATGAAACCAAGAAAACAGGACTGAGGTAAGATGAATCAATGTAGTGAGACAACCCCTTTAGGACACTTTCTGCGCACTGCTTGACAGATGGGCGTAGCTTAACGGTAAGTGTTCATGGCTTTGATGTGACACGCTGCGCCAAAATTCTGATATAGAAAGTCAGCCAAAAAGAAAAACTGGTCTAAAAAGTTAGACAAGCCTAACGCTCCACCAATTTATTAGGCAGCATAAGCCACTGTGATAAATCTGATGCATGTTTAGACTGTCTGTATAAGTTTACTCAGTCTATCTTTTAGACAGCGATAGTAAATGAGGGCCAACATTTTTCAGCTAATTAGAATGCAGGTCATGTGACCTAACAGAGACTGTTGCATGAGCCAGAGATGCTATATGGAGCTTCAGGTAAGCAAAATTACTGATGCTACAGTGTACCTAAAAGTAACTGCTAATGAAGGCAAAAAAACAGGTAGTCCCATCTTCTAATGTTATTGTACCTCGCTAGGATATACCATAGCATTCAACCACTGAGGGATCCTGCAGTCAGAACTCCACTGATAGGTAAGGAAGACATAGTCTAACCCTCACTCAGTACAGTGGGAAAACTTTTTAGGAAGTAGCAAATTAGAGCCACTTAATTGTGTGATCCCTTTTACATCCTGATCACATGTATTTGCATTTCATTCTAGTGCCTTGAAGGACTCTTTTATACGTCTGCTCACAAATGGCAGCAAAAATTCTGACCGACAACTAAGAAATGATCTGCTGGTAATTGCCTCACTGATCGCAGAGAACAGTCGCCCACCGATGATTGTAAGTAAAACCTGCAAAGAAGCTCTTTACGCTGGTGTCTAATGGAACCAATGATACTATTTTCTATTAGAAAAAAATCTGTCACAGAATCTATGGCAGAAATCTGAGGCGATACTTTTGGATTTCTAATTTCTAAGCTGTTTGGGATCTCAGGACATCAACTGCCACTGCCCAACATCAATATGTGGAGTCCCAGGGGCGCTGGATGCAAGAGTTGTCAAAACTTTTACTCATTTAAAAAGGACAACGCGTTTTATGCCTCTCAGCACTTGTCATTGTCCTTTGTAAATTCATAAACTTTTCTTTATTGACTTCTAACTGCAATAGACGACCCTTGCATCCAGCTCCCCTGAGATTCCATACATTAGACTTTGGGCAAAGGCAGTTAAGATCCTGGACAGTCTAGATACTAGAAATTCTTCCGATGCAGCAGTGGATAAGTGCTTGGTGGAGCAGCTGCAGAATTTGCATGTTTTAGAGTTGTTCCTAAATGTGCACATCCCAGAAGGGTGAACACAGTACACATTGACAAATGTTTTTATGTTAATTGGTCTGAAATGCTACACAGGGACACCACCTTTGTTTTCCCTTTGTCTTTATTTTATATAGTGCCGCTATATTCTACAGCGCTGTACACAGATTATCATTCACATTGCTCCTGCCCTCACTGGAACTCAATCTAAATTCCAGATTAATTTATCTACTTGTTTTTTTGAGTGTGGAGAAAATCAGAGGAGGTAACACATGCAAACACTGGGAGAACATGCACGCTTTGCAGATGATAAGGGCATGTTCAGACGGCATGTTGCGGCACGTACCTGTGCGCGCTGCAGGACGCCGTGTGTTTAGAACAACGCGCTAATCAGCATGTTCTTCTAAAGCAAGGGAGGGGGGCCCAGTGGACTCCATTCACTTTCATTATCCCTGCCGCATATACGGCGGAAAGAAGTGACATCACTTCTTTCTGCCGGCGTTCAATAAGCGACAGAGAAGACGGGAGATAATCATAGCTCTCTATGAGAGCTATGATTATCGTAATTACAGGGCGTATTTCGGGGTGCATTGCAGCGCAGTTATGCCCCGAAATATGCCCTGAAATAAGCCGTGTGAATATAGCTTAAGGGTACTCGTACTGTGCGCGCCACAATACGCCGTGTGTTTTCGAGTTAGCGCTGCCCCCGGAAAGCCCCATTCATTTCTATTGTCAGTGGCACGTAAGCGCTGAAAAGAAGTGACGTCACTTCTCTCTCCCAGGTGTACAATACGATCGTATTGTACGCGCGGGGGGATGAGGTGTAATTCATAGTTCTCTATGAGAGCTATGAATTACCGTAATTATGGGACGCATTTCGGGCGTATTAAATACATGGCGAAATGTGCGCCGCAATTACGCCGTGTGAAAATACCCTTAAGGCATGTTCACATGGCTTAATTGCGGGACGTAATTACGGCCCGCAATTACGCCGTGTGGACGGGGGCGGGGCGGGAGCGGGGGAGTGAGCGGGGGGCCGGCACTTCGCCGGCCCATAGACTATCATTGCTAGCGGCGCGTATACGCCGCTAGAAAGTGACCGGTGAATTATATCCCCGCCCGGCGAATCCGCCGGGCGGGGAGGGGAGACGTAATCCATAGTTCTCTATGAGAACTGTGAATTACCGTAATGAATGGGCCGTTTTCGGCCCGTAATTGGCGCACTTCGGCGCGTAATCACAGACCGAAATACGGCCCATTTTAAGCCATGTGAACATGCCTTTACAGTGTCAACCACTGAGCCAAACTGCTGGCCCTAAATAATAACCCTTCGTTTTCAGGCACAGATCTTCATTTTGGAGCCATAGTTTTCGCTGCAGTTTGGGATATGGATTAGCTCCATTTTAATGGTTCTAATCTGTCAGCTACTCTGCGTGACATTTAATCTTATTTTATGTCAAAGAGGTGACATGTCCCATCTTTTTTCTCTGCATTTCCAAATAAAAATCCACACTGCAATTTATCATGTGAACTATGGCATGATTTCCCATTGAAAGCAATACGAAGAAGATCCCATATGTTTTTATGGAATCCATGTTGCACTCCGGGGAAAAAACCCCACACCGTCCTGTTAACAGACCCTTAAAGGAACATTCATCTGTGGCAGATTTACTGCTGATTTTCAGTGTATAAAAGTACAGTCCCAGTAAACACGGACTAAACCCTCTTCCACATGTTGCTGATTTGTCTGTAAATCTGGAGGCATGCTGGGGATTCTAAAAGTTGCAGCATGCCCATATTCTTGTATATTAGTAGCGGATTTTATCTGTGGAAATTCAGCAGTAAAATTTGCATGCAACACAATTTCATGTTTTCCACTACATCTGAACATAGCCGCGTACTATAAAAGGGCGTTTTTGCTTTTGTCAAGTTCACATAGATTTAGAACAACCGCAGTTGCTCTCTAGCATCCACCTACTTTACTAACCGCCAAACTGTAACTGAATTATTAATAGCTGTGCAAAGCAATAGATACTCTTTAAAAATGCAATGTTTAACAATCTACATAAATATACACAGTCATATGTTTAATTATTGTATTTTTATCCAGGAAAGTGGGTTTGCAAAGCAGCTGATCTTGTTTGCAACATTTCCAGAAGGTGGGTGTTAAATGTTATCACATGACTGAGGTCCCGACACTAATTGTAATTATGGTTTATAATGTTTAGAACATAATATAGCTGGTCCTTTCAATAGAATATGACCATCAGCACCGTAGAAGCGTAATAGTATAATCACCTGTCTAATAATACAGTATGTACAGTAAATCAACGTGTGCCAAAATGGGAATGAACATATTCACTCAAATAAGAGTTAAAGGTATCACTATGTGAAAGCAGAATGTGGTGGAGATAAGCGGCGTTTTGTGATATATATATATGATAGAGGAGAGAAGCTGAGCTCTGTGATATATAGGGTTATATGATAGAGGAGAGAAGCTGAGCTCTGTGATATATAGGGTTATATGATAGAGGAGAGAAGCTGAGCTCTGTGATATATAGGGTTATATGATAGAGGAGAGAAGCTGAACTCTGTGATATATAGGATTATATGATAGAGGAGAGAAGCTAAGCTCTGATATATAGGGTTATATGATAGAGGAGAGAAGCTGAGCTCTGTGATATATAGGGTTATATGATAGAGGAGAGAAGCTGAGCTCTGTGATATGTAGGGTTATATGATAGAGGAGAGAAGCTGAGCTCTGTGATATATAGGGGTATATTATAGAGGAGACGAGCTGAGCTCTGTGATATATAAGATTATATTATAGAGGAAAGGAGCTGAGCTCTGTAATATATAGGGTTAAATGCAGAGAGTTGGTACTGGAAGATACAAATACAAAAACATGAACGCCAAAGCGCACTCCTAGTGCAAGTAAAGTTCAAACTTTTAAGTCCAGTAGAAATAGGTAAAACTCACCTTATTTCAAATTAGTTTGCACACGTAACAAGCTACTGGTCCCACCTCCTCAAATGTGGATCCAGTACTTCGAATCCTTGATGTATCAATATTCAAAAAATTTTCTTATATCCAAGAAAAAAATATATAGGAGAAAAAAAGGGTTCTAGAGCTTTATACCAATTAAATAGGGTTTGTTATTCCAAGAGGATTAAAGATCTATTCCAGTAGGAAAAAAATATCTTTTAATTAGAGAAAAAGTGACCACAACATTAATAAAATGAGTCAGACCTGCATAAAAGTCCATATAATCAAAGCTGATGCAACGCATTTCGCCGATACTCCTGATCGGCTTCCTCAGGCAGTATGTAGATCTCATAGGAAGTCCGTGATTTATAAAGCGCGGGCTTTTCATTTTAAATACTAAACAACACATCAAAACTATAATACCGTAATTTGCAATAATTAGCTGAAAGATGAATAAAACTGATGTAACAATATATAAACACATTGAAACTTACGATCCTCAGCAATATAAAAAGTAGCTAAACAAAGATCGCTGCAAGCTTAACTCTTTGACCCGGAAGAATTGTGTGTCCGGATTTTATGAATGAAAGAATGATAGGCAGATCGAAGCCTATGGTAACTATGTGGGCAATTGCACAAATGACTACCTGAACTATCTGAAGCACTGTATACACATACAAATTGTGAATGATAAAAAGAATCTCAAATGTATCCAGACTGCGCTTCTAGTTGTTATACACGCAACCAGGGCCGTAACTAGAGAAGCCAGGGCCCCAAAGCAAACTTTTGGATGCCCCCCCTCCCCCACACCCTCACCCACCTCCCTGACCACGAACATTTACCAGGACATGCTATTAGATAATGTAGATAATACAAGGGATAAATACCTCACCCTACATATTACTATCATTCTGCTACCAAACAATCCCACTATACCCAGTCCAACATTACCATAACACATATGGACCTGATTATACCGCCAGAACACGACCACAAATTACCACCACATAGTGACTGAATAATACCCCTACACTATTACTGATCAGTACACAAAGACCAATAGTACCGCCATATAGTGACCATATAGTGGTATATATTAGTGTACACAGGCTCTGCAGACTGTATATAGCCACCATACAGTGACCATATAGTGGTAGACACCAGTGTACACAGGCTCTGCAGACTGTATATAGCCACCATACAGTGACCATATAGTGGTAGACACCAGTGTACACAGGCTCTTGTGACTCACAGGTGACATTTCTCTGACGAGTCGTTGACTTTCCCTTTTGTTCTGCATCCGGTCCAGACCGTCATGATGACGTCTCCCGACCACTTGTCCCTGGAGATTTAGACACAAATATCTTAGAATCCTCACTTTTCCAGCACCTGTCCCCCTGGCTATATGGGGTCCATTTAGGCAGACAGGGTTTAGATAGGCTATATGGGTCCCCAGATAAGCCAGGTTTAGGTAGGCAATAGGGTCCTCATATAGGCACGCAGGGTTTAGGTAGCTCTAGGGAGCCAGACAGGTAGACAGGGGTTAGGTGGGCTATCGGGGCCATATAGGTAGGTCGGCAGGGTTTAGGTACCTATAGGGCCCCATATAAGTAGATACTGAAAAAAATGGTCACGCACACCATCAGGAAAGGGGTTACAGTGGGTGCTAGTGAGAAGGGCGGGTGTCGCCAGACTACAGTAAGGTTAGAAACTCACTGCACACCAACGGGGTATCATGCATATAAAAGATTGTGTTTATTTACAAGAGGCGCAGAACATGTTCAAATTTCAGAGATAAGGGAATATGAACATACTCAACAAGTGCTTTACATAAACAAATTTATAGACTTGGTGAAACTGATGTCAGTACAGTCGACGTTTCGGCGGACGCCTTTATCAAGTGACATCTAAGATAATGTATATACTGGATAGCAGGGATGTTAACAGAGCAGGAAGCGCAATGAACATATACGGCAGCTCCTGCAACACTCGGACGTTTGTCCGACTTCCCTAGCACCAAGTGCCCGGACATCGCCAGCATTCCCCTTGAAGCTCTATACCTTATCCTTGTGGCTGGACATCATTCTGTATATGTTCATTGCGCTTCCTGCTCTGTTAACATCCCTGCTATCCAGTATATACATTATCTTAGATGTCACTTGATAAAGGCGTCCGCCGAAACTTCGACTGTACTGACATCAGTTTCAACAAGTCTAAAAAATTTGTTTATGTAAAGCACTTGTTGAGTATGTTCATATTCCCTTATCTCTGAAATTTGAACATGTTCTGCGCCTCTTGTAAATAAACACAATTTTTATATGCATGATACCCTGTTGGTGTGCAGTAAGTTTCTAACCATATAAGTAGATAGGCAGGCTTCAGGGGGGCTATATAGGTAGGCAAGCTTTAGGGGGGGCTGTAGGAGCTATATAGGCAGGCTTAGGAGGGCTTTATACAGGCAGGCTTAGGAGGGCTTAAGGCAGGCTTAAGGGGGGGCTTTATACAGGCAGGCTTAGAGGGGGTTTATACAGGCAGGCTTAGGAGGACTTTCTATAGTAGGGCTTTATACAGGCAGGCTTAGGAGGGCTTTCTATAGGCAGGCTTAGGGGGGGTTATACAGGCAGGCTTAGGAGGGGCTTTATACAGGCAGGCTTAGGGGGGCTTTATATAGGCAGGCTTAGGGGGGCTTTATATAGGCAGGCTAAGGGGGGCTTTATACAGGCAGGCTTAGGGGGGCTTTATAAAGGCAGGCTTAGGGGGGCTTTATAAAGGCAGATTTAGGGGCTTTATATAGGCAGACTTAGGGGGGCTTTATATAGGCAGGCAGGGCAGGTAAAATAAGAAATCACTTACCTCGGTCCACGCTCCCCCGATGCGCCACGCTGCAGCCTCTCTGCTCAGCGCGGGCGGTGCGGTAATGTGACGTCACTGCGCCGCCCACATGATCACAGAGAGCCGGCAGGGGAAGTTGCGGAGTGAGCGGAGCTCCATTCTGCTACCTCCGGGCAGTGCTGCCTCTGAACGCTCGGGCCGGAGGGCATGGGCGTTCAGAGGTAGCATGCTCCGGGCCCCGCAGCTCTGCACTCGCCACAGTGAACTGTTATGTTCACTGCCGGCGGGCGCAGGAGCAGAACTACTGGGGTAGCAGACGTGATATAAGCTGCCCCGGGGCACGGGCCCCCTATGCGACCGGGCCCCGTGGCAGCTGCTACGTCTGCTACCCCGGTACTTACGCCCCTGCTCGCAACTTTAGAGGAAAGGAATACACATGCGTCCTTTGCCAAAGCTGTACTAACCTTAAACATAACCTTAAACTTTTTTTTACGGATTTTGGCGCTTAAATCCTTTTCTTTACAGATTTTGCCGCTAATAAAGTTATCTCACTTCTGAAACTAAAAATACGTATTTTTAGTATAAAAGCTATATTTGTAGCAGCAAAAGCGAGATAACATTATTAGCGGCAAAATCCGTAAAAAAAACTTATTTTAACGCCAAAATCTGCAAAAAAGGATTTTAGCCTCAAAATCCGTAAAACATATTTTAGCACCAAAATAAATGAAATTGCGTATTTTAATGTTGAACGGATTTTAGCGTCAAAATACGTAAAAAGGTATTTTAGCGCCAAAATCCGTAAAATGTGTTTTAGCGCCAAAATCCATAAAAAAACATTTTTAGTGCCAAAATCCGTAAAAAAAAGTGTTTTTAGCAACAAAACTGAGATAACTTTAATAGTGCCGAAATCCGTAAAAAAACATATTTTAGCGCCAAAATCCATTAAAAAACCATATTTTTTAGTGACAAAAGCGAGATAACTTTAATAGCTTCAAAAATCTGTAAAAAAATATTTTAGCTCCAAAGTCCGTGAAAAAATTTATTTTTCCGACAAAAGCGAGATAACTTTAATAGCGGCAAAATCCGTAAAAAACTTATTTTAGCGCCAAAAATCTGTAAAAAAGTATTTGTGATGACAAAAGCGAGACAACTCTATTAGCGCCCAAATCTGTAAAAAAAAAAACGTATTTTAGCGGCAAAAAACATTAAAAATGTATCTTAGCGCCAAAATCCATAAAATGTATTTTAGCGCCAAAATCCATTAAAAAAACATATTTTTAGCAACAAAAGTGAGATAACTTTAATAGTGACAAAATCCGTAAAAAAAATATTTTAGTGCCAAAATCCATTAAAAAAAAACTTATTTTTTAGTTACAAAAGCAAGATAACTTTAATAGCGCCAAAATCCGTAAAAAACGTATTTTAGTGCCAAAAATCTGTAAAAAAAAGTATTTGTGATATATACATATAAATGTAATAATGTGCTTTATATACCCTTTTGTAGAGTGGAGTTACATCCAGTGGCGTAATATATGCAGACATTAAAAAACAGGCTTGAAGACGAGCAAAAAGCGCAAATCGCAGCAAAAAATGGCCGTTTGTTCAGCTGCTTTTGACAGGCAGTGGACAGAAAACTCGGTTTGATGAACATTTTTTGTATTTGGTTTTCTGGTAGTTTTTTCCCACTGCAGGGTTAATTTAGCCATACTCTGAAGACAACCCTATTCTCTCTGGGATTCGCTTTAGGACATTTGAACAATTAATAAAATAAATGTATTACACACTATGTAATAGATGGTTGAAATAAATTGATATCAAATTAAGAAATAATTAACATTAAAACTGATATTGACTGCAAAAATAAAAAAAAGAGAACATTTTATATTTTCTACTGACATGCCTCTGAAGTTGCTACTTATGATATTATTAAATAGTTCCTCATAGACACCCGATATACCATATATAACCCTATATATTACAGAGCTCAGCTTCTCTCCTCTATCATATAACCCTATATATCACAGAGCTCAGCTTCTCTCCTCTATCATATAACCCTATATATCACAGAGCTCAGCTTCTCTCCTCTATCATATAACCCTATATATCACAGAGCTCAGCTTCTCTCCTCTATCATATAGTCATAAATATTACAGAGCTCAGCTTCTCTCCCTCTATCATATAGCCCTATATATAAAAGAGCTCAGCTTCTCTCCCTCTATCATATAGCCCTCTATATCACAGAGCTCAGCTCCTCTCCTCTATCATAGAACCCTATATATCACAGAGCTCAGCTTCCCTTCTCTATCACATTCTGCTCTCAGATGGGGTAGAATAAGCCATCTGATAAATGCCCTTCAAGGGGTTAAAGCAAACCCAGATTTCCACTACTTTCTGATATTTTACATTATAAGGGTACGTTCACACGGGGCGGATTGCTGCAAAATCCTCAGCATTTCTGCAGAGAAATCTGCTTAAAAAAACTTGCTTGCAGAGCTGCACCAACTAGTGTGGATTTCGTCACAGACTTTTCTACATGGATTTCAATATCTTCTCCCATTGAAGTCAATGTAGCAAAATCCGCATCAAAATCCACGGCAATATCCACCGTAGTTGGTGTAAGTTTTAAAGCTGGGTTCCTCTGCAGAAACGCTGCAAATTGTGCTGTGAATTTTTGCAGTCAATCTGCGCCGTATAAATGTCCGCTGACACTTTCTGCTAAACACACAGGATACTTATGTATTGATTTTCCTGTCTCTAGTTAAGAGTCATAACCCGTTAGTGAAAAGTTTAAAACTTTTACATAACCATGAAGACTTTGAGATGAAGAAACTGCTGTTCAACATGTTGGTGATGTTATCTAAGGATCTGTCAGCAGTTCAGGTGAGGAATACATATTAACAATGAATTGGACTTGTAGACTGATGATTAAAGGGGTTGTCTCACTACATGGATTCATCTTACCTCAGTCCTGTTTTCTTGGTTTCATTTTGAATTCAGGGGCGTGTGTACTGGCTTCTACTAGACTGCCATAGAAGCCAGGTCTGTAGCTATAGCAACCAGTGCTGGCAGCCTATCAGGAGAGATCAGACAGGTCTGTAGCTATAGTGACCAGCACTGACAGCCTATCAGGAGAGATTGAACAGGTCTGTAGCTATAGCAACCAGTGCTGGCAGCCTATCAGGAGAGATCAAACAGGTCTATAGCAATACTGACCTGAGGAGCTGATGCAGCCCATACAAGAGGGGATATCTCAGAATAGGTAGGACATTGTTAATGGACACATATTGCAAAGGGACTTGTTTTTGCAAGATCTTTAACATAAAAAGCAGCAATCCTTGTAGTGAGACAACCTCCTTAAGCCGAACGCCTGAAAAGTAGTTAATGACCAGAACATTTTTTTCGTTTTTGCCTCCTTGCGTTTCAACTGTTGTAACCTTTTATTTTTTCAATGACGCAGTTGTATGAGGCCTTGTTTTATTTGAATTTATGGGGGAATAGCTTAAGTTCACTTATAAATAATTGCAGATTTTTTTATTTTTTTAGTTTTTTAACTTGTTAGATTAATACTATAGGTTATTACGGTCATGTGGATACCTAACATGTGTAGGGATTTTTTGAGTGTGTGTAATATATGCACAATTATTTTTTATTAAATCTGTATTTTTATTTTATTATGTATTTTTTACACTTTTTCAGGTTTTTTTTACTTTTTTTTTTTAATCCCACGAAGGGAGAACTGTTTTACATTTTGTTTTTTTTTACACTAAGTAATACATAGCATATTCATATATGCTAATAATTATAATCTGTGTCAGTCTGACACAGGCAGTGATCAGGACAGCACACAGTGTGCCCTGATCACTGACCTGTTACACAGACAGCTCTGGGGCTACTCTAGTTCCCCAGGGCTGACTGTGCAGCCGTTCCCCGGGCTCTTTCGGGTCACCGGTTGTTCCGATCACCCGACAGAGCAGCAAACCCTTTGATTGCGCTGCGGTGACGATCCGCAGCAATCAAAGGGTAAAAGCACTTGGTTGCGGAGGTTTCCTCCGCTTCCCGGTGCTCACAGGGGATGCTCTAGGATCAGGGCTGTGTAATACAGCCCCGAATTCAGCGCAGCTGCGGCGCCCGGGCGCCGCAAACTCCGATGTCTGCAGCGATGTCAAAAGATGGTGGGCGGTCGTTAAGGAGTTAAATATGCCTGAAATAATTAAATTACAGACCAACCAACTGTAAGTGGTCCGATCTGTTCTGCGCACTGGAAGTGGGTAGCCTAGGGAGACCTGTACAGGAATTCTCGAACCTTAAATGATGTACAACATAGGTGTCAAACTGCGGCCCTCCAGCTGTTGGGGAAACTACAACTCCCATCATGAATTTGTATAATCTATAACAGTGGGCATGATGGGAATTGTAGTTTCCCAGGAGCTGGAGGGCTGCAGTTTGACACCCCTGATGTACAAGGTCTGGGATAGGGGCAAATTGTATACACCTCTCTGGTCTAATCTGAAACTCCTAGAATTCAGTAAGTTACTTGACTTTGAGAGATGGGAGGAATCAGGTATTTCAACTATCACTCATATTCAAACTAGAGCGGTTTTGAAAAGCTTTAGCCAATTGCAGGAACAATTTTGATTTACCAAATAGAGACATGTATGAAACTTGGCACCGACTCGCCAGTTCTTAATCGATATAGAGGAGTGTATAAACCTGTTGTATGTGGGTTCATAAATCTGATGTGTGGTGTGCCTTGCATAGCACAGCATATCTTTGGCGCATTGTATAGATAATCCACGGCACTCCTTTAGTGGTGATAGCAAATGAGATTTATTAAATCACAGAATTACAGAGTATCATCAACTCTCCATTAGGTGCAATATGCAAACATAGTAGTTTAGGTATTCCCACAGTTCAACCATGTGGCCATAATAGGCCTTTATTAAAGGGGTTTTGCCATGACCTAATGTTGACGTGGGATCCTCCAAAATGGGTATTTAATCACTTGTCTAAATATATGTCATCAAAAAAAGTGAAGCCTGTGAGAGCTACAGCCTGACTTACATGTCCTTGGTTTCCTGATAGTTTACATTAGACACGACCAGGAGCTGATCTGGCCGCGCTTGCGTTGTTTGCACTTCTTATCTGAGGGAACATGAACGAGCTTTGAAGGGACTGGGGAGAAAGATCTTGTATATTTTGTATAGAGAATCCACTGGTTGTAATGTAATTATCAGAGTAAACATGCAGACTCTCCCTGTTCAGCCCTCCCCCCTCCCCCCGCAGCATTAGTGAAGGGATGAAAGAAGGCTGCCTGCTGAGCTTATCTTCTCTCCTGAGCAAATAAGAGGGAGAAATAAAGCACATATAGCTTGTGCACAATATAGTTCTCCTCTGTGGATTAGCAAAACAATGTTTGCTCAACTACAGAGACTATCAGGAACGTGCATGGGAGGTGGAGCGATGACATCACAGAGGAGGTACTTGTTTTTTTAAACACAGAAACAACGCCCCTTTTTTCAGGTCTCAAGTGGGGAGTATCAGCCTGTTAGATAAGGAACTCACTTCTTGGCAAAACCCCCTTAAGGACGTATATACTGTAGTGGGAGGTGAGGAGCCGAGCTATGGAGAGTGCGCATAGCATATCTTTGTCTCACAGCATAACATTTCTTTGGCTGATTACATAGCATGTCTTTTGCTCATAGCATAACATGTCTTTGGCTTATAGTATTGCACATCTTTGACACATTCAGAAGTGCAGTGCATGGGGTAAATTTTGGCATATGACTATTCAAATATCTCTAGAACAGGGCTACAACAGTTTTTTGATTCAAGATACGCCCAAAAAATGGCGCAGCCCCATTCATACATGTCGTCCTGAGTCTTTTCTCAACACCTACAGTTGAGGCTACAGATACTTTTGCCAAGCAAAAAAGGTGGACATGTCGGTTCAGTCGTCTCCTTTCTTTGAGCTAGTTCTGGGAAGCAATTTCCAAAAGGTATAATATCTGGGTGTATAAACTGTTGTTGGTAGAGTACCTTCATAAAGCCCCCATGCCAGCAAAGGATTAGAGGGTTGATGCTATCAACCCTATTACAGAGGGACAGTGGGATGAAATTCTAGGCCTTACCAGTATCCTTGAGCCAAGCGAAGCAGTTCTCAAAGCTCCTGCTTTTATACAGAGCATCAAGACACCTTTTCTGTTACATAAATGTGATATTATATCTAACTCTAAGGCTATGTTCACACGGCTTAACTGCGGGACGTAATTACGCCCCGCAGTTACGCCGTGTGGCCGGGAGCGGGGAAGGGAGCGGGGGGCCGGCACTTCGCCGGCCCCTAGACAGTCATTGCTAGCGGCGCGGCGTATACGCCACTATAAAGTGACATGTGAATTATCTCCCCCCTCGGCGTATTCGCCGAGCAGGGAGAGGAGACGTAATCCATAGTTCTCTATGAAAACTGTGAATTACCGTAATGAATGGGCCGTTTTCAGCCCGTAATTTGCACACTTCGGCGCGTAATTACGGACCGAATTACGGCCCATTTTAAGCCGTGTGAACATGGCCTAAGGGCGACATGTATGAACCTGGTGCCAAATAACCAGTTCTATGTCTGTTTTTAATAGTGTATGATCTAACGGTATGAAAGTGTGTTTTCTCAGCCATGGTATGGATTGTGCGCCAAGCTTTATTGCATTTTTGTCGCATTTCAAAAGTGTTGTGTTTGGTGCAGAATGTGCCAAGTTTTGGCGTACGATTGTTCATACATCTATAGGACGGGGCGATGACAGTTTTTTGGCTCAAAGTACTCCAGAAATTTTGCACCGCCAAGTTCATACATGTCGCCCTAAGGGCCACATGTATGGAAACTGTCTAGATCTAAAACTCACTTTGTTGCCCATAGCAACCAATCAGAGCCCATAGCAACCAGTCAGAGCTCATAGAAATCAATCAGAGCCCATAGCAACCAATCAGAGCGCCATTCTCATTTTTCCAGAGCACTGTATGAAGTGAAAGGGGTGCTCTGATTGGTTGCTATGGGCTCTGATTGGTTGCTATGGGCTCTGATTGGTTTCTATGGGCAACAAAGTGAGTTTTAGACCTAGACAGTTTTCATATATGAGGCCCTAAGTGTCCCAAATGTAATAAGGATGAGGCCCGACTATTGCAAATGATTTGGGAATGTAGGGCCTTTGGTACATTTTGGAAAGAGATACTACTGCTTAACCATAAAGTGCATAGGGTCATGATTCTTCGTGATCTGATACACTGTGTTTTGGGATATGTGTGGAGGATGTGGTTTTTAAGGCTCTGAAGCTTCTGTTATACATGGCCAGGAAGCCTATTGATTTTAGGTGGATTCAACTATTCGCTCCAACAATTGGTAAATATATTAATACATTAGATAATGTTATTAGGCTTGAAAAAGCTGTGTACCAAAAAATGAATGGGGTCAGTGGCTGAACTCTCCAGGTCTTCTCTGCTCAGTTCTTCTGATGGACCAAATCTTCAGGGGTTTTCGTCCAGTATAACTCTCATTTTCATTCCCCATTTGCTGGATATTAGAGCATATACAGTAGTGTCTATTTTATTAAACTGGGACTCATGATATGCTTATGCAATTTATAATGTTTTAGGGTTAGGTCTTCAGGTCCCCCTTGGTTTGGAAAGATGGAAGGGTGTTAAAGGGGTTAAAAATGAAAAAATGGAGTTTTTTAAAATTTTTTGATATAGCTCATTTTGACTGCTCAACCGGTGCTGTATTGCTGTACAATCTGTTTTTACTACTACAATTTTAAAAACAAATCACCGGGCCACTTTATTAGTACACCTGTCCCAATGCTCGTTACAAATTAATTTCTAATCACCCAATCACATGGGGGCAACTCAGTGATTTAGGCAGTGAACTGGGCGACAATTCCCCGCAGTTCAAAAAAACCCAGCATCTATGGGGAAGAAAGGGATTTGAGTACCCCTTTGAACGTGGTTTTTGTTGGTGCCCGAAGGGGGTGGTCGAGTATTTCAGAATGCGATCTCCTGGGGTTTTCACGACAACCATCTCTAGGGTTTTCAGAGAAAAAGGGCCCAAAAAGAAAAAAATCCAGTGGCGCAATTTTTGGGCGAAATGCCTTTTGGGTGGCCCGAGGGCAAAGGAAAGGGCAGACTGGTTCGAGCTGATAGAAAGGCAACTGGGGCTCAATAGCCACCCCCTTAAAACCAGGGAGGCAGAAGAGCACTTGAACGCACAGTACGGCCCCAAATTTGGGCAATGGCTACAGCAGCAGAAGACCACACCGGGTGCCACTCCTTTCAGTAAGAACAGGAAAACTGAGGCTCCAATTTGCCCAAGCCATCGAAATTGGACAGTAGAAATTGGAAAAAAAGTTGCCTGGTCTTGATCTCTTTTCGCTGCGACAGGGAATGGGGGGTCAGAATTTTGGCGTCAACAACAGAAAGCATGGATCCCCTGCTTTATCAACGGTTCAGGGTGGGGTGGGTGATGTATGGTGTGGGGAAAATTTTTTGGGGACTCTTTAGGCCCCCCCGGTACCCAAATTTACATCGTTGCAACACCTTTTTTGGAATCTATGCCATGAAGAATTGAGGCAGTTCTGAAGAAAAGGGGTACCAACCTTACTAAGCATGTTGTACCTAATAAAGTGTCCGTGTATTGAAAATATTTAGTCTATTTTGTATTATGTACTTATGGCATGGATGTTTGTACCAAATCTTTTTATTAGTAGAAAGATGATCAGTTCACCTCGTGCGAGTTTTCAAGCGGAGAAGCTGCGGCCAGGAAGAAGGAGCCACTTCTATGCCGAATCTTTCTCTGAATCTTCTGTACTCGGCACAGAAGTGGCTCCTTCTTCCTGTATGTAACAGACGCGAGCAGGAGGTGAACTGAAATGGACGCTCAGCGAGTGGGAGGTGGATCCTCTGGTCACTGCGAGGAGTTGACGTACCCTACGCCAGGGAGCGGAGTCTAAGGGGCCCCTTGTATTCACCGGAGCCTGCTGCAAGGCATGACGAACTTTGTCGCAGGGAATCCCCCAGGTTGCTACCCCCGATGTAGGACCCAACGGTGCCAGCCGAAACTTGGTAGAGTAGACACGGAGCAAACCCATAGTTGCCAACTTTTGAAAGTGGAAAAGCAGGAGATCAAAGAGGGCGGCGCGCGTAGCAGATGCAGATCAGCACAATAAACATAGGTGATAGACGTAGACAGGACCAGGAACGCTGTCAGAACGGATAAGGTATTCACAAGGCCATGACTAGTGAACGGACACCAACAACTGGGCGCCGACGGCAGGAAGAGGAATCCCTATAAAGCCCGTGTCCAAACGCCATAGGTGGAAAAGGGAACACCTGACATGTGCTGGCCCTCTAAATCCTTGCATGCCCTAGTGGTCGCCCGAGATAGTGCGTGCAGAGGCTGGAGCAGTTACAGCAGTGCGCCACTCGAGGAGGAAGCAGAACGGGACCAGATACGTAGACACGCAGCGGAGTGGAGTAAAAAGTAAAAAAAAATCTACCTCCCTCCCGAGTCCTCCATTGCTGCAAAGTGCAATGGACCTGCTCCTCTGTACTGTCGATGTCTCGCCCTGACATAGAGAATGCTCTCTTCCTGCTCTCCACTACAGGTAATGAATTGAGCAGAGGAGCGGGTCCTGGGCCACATTGGAGCGGCAGGAGACTGGGGAGGTAAGTACAATTATTTTTTTTTACCCCAGTCTGGCCCCATTTAGAATTTTTGAGGGCTGCAATGGACAGCACGGAGAGAGCATTCTTTGTGTTGTGTCGAGACCCCAGAAGAGGAGCATTCGGGAGCGACAGGAGACTCGGGAGGTGAGTAGAAGTTTTTTGTTTTCTTTTTACCCGGAGCCTGGCCTTATAATCCAAAGGGTGAACTAAAAGCTGGGGCCCTTATTACATAATGAATAAAGGATTCCTTGATCTGTACCCAAAGGTTTAGGTTTTAGGTGGCTTGATTAACATGATTGCAGCATCTCCTATGTAATTGGTACTGTATTTACCATACTACCATATAATGACTGTTTTCTCACTTATAGTTGCTTTGTGATGGAAAGGCTGTCTTAGCCCTTTTCAACTATGTTAAAGCAAATGAAAAACATGGAGTCCATGACTGGCCGGCTGCCCGTTATGAAGATCTGCAGCTACACGCCATCGCTACCTTGTCCTCTGTGGCTCCTCTGCTGGTGGAGGAGTATATGACATGTCAGGGAAACACCCGCATTCTTCTTTTCCTGGAGTGGTGCTGCAGCCAAGGTGGGATTATCTTTCATGTGTTTTGAACTATGGTGGTGCTTTTCCAAACAATACAGTATATGAAAGACTATATTATATTAAAGGATGCAAACAAAAATATAAAAATCTGTAGTCTATAACGATCATCTTTTGTTGGTAAGATTGACTTTATGGGAACGTCTCCCTTAAACACCATGGGCCACATGTATGAAAACTGTTTAGGTCTAAAACTCACTTTGTTTCCAATAGCAACCAATCAGAGCCCATAGCAACCAATCAGAGCGCCCCTTTCATTTCATATGGTGCTCTGGAAAAATTAAACGGGGGCTCTGGTTGCTATGAGCAACAAAGTGAATTTTAGACCTAGGCCGTTTTTATACCCCAAGTGGCTCCTTATTTTTTTTATTTCAAAGGATTTAGATCTGAACATATCTTTTTTTTTATAATTGTAATTTTTATTAAAGATTTTAACAAATTGGGAGAGAACAAAGCATTGTCCATTGATAACGGGCTAATTCAAACCAAGTGAATAATGGCGTACCAAGGCATATTTTTTTATCAAAGGATTCAGAGCTGAACATATCTTTAAAGTCACGAATCTAAACTTCGTACATAGCCATTGATTTAAAAGATACAGAGATCCCTGAACATACAATATTAATTGGTTCTGGGGCGACCATTGTATATTGAGACCATAAGGCCGTGTTCACACTGCTTATTCCCGACGGATTTGTGAGCCGTATTGAGCTCACATCTGATGATCCTAGTTGGCAATTTTATGCAGTTCAGCTGATAGAAACATTAAAAAAACGCAGCAGACTTAGGGTATGTTCACACAGCGTATTTTGACACATATTTTGCGCCAAAATACGGCCAAAACAATGTTCTAAACACTTCTCATAGACTGCAACGTAAAATATGCGCCGTTATTCACGCATCACGTATTTTACTCTCAGAATTTTTGCTGTGCTTGAAAAGAATTGACATGTCAATGCTTTCAGGCATTTACGTGTTGTGAAATAATAAAGTATAGGAGGTAAATCAGCACTACGTGTTGTTTTCTTGTTTAAATTACGTGCTTGCAAGTGCTTTATTTGAACAATGCAACAAACCCATTTTTCACGGCACAAAGATGCATGCCGGAATATGCTGTGTGAACATGCCCTTATAGTTATGAGTCCACTGTATTCATGAAGGGAGTACGCCCCTCTCTATGGTGACTGGTAGGTGGCGCATCTAGTGTATATAGTGGTAAGGGAAGACATTCTGAATGGAACGTCATTGGTCGTAACTATAATACTGTAAATAATGTAAAACACATATAAATTCAATAAAGTGTATAAAGATTGTGCCATAATGGGCCTCATTTATGAAAACTGTGTAAGCGTAAGACTGTCTTTGTTGCCCATAGCAACCAATCAGAGCTCATAGCAACCAATCAGAGCTAATATCAAACAATCAGAGCTCATAGCATCCAATCAGAGCCCACAGCAACCAGTCAGAGCTCATAGTAATCAGTGGGAGCCCATAGCAACCAATCATAGCTCATATCAATCAGTCAGAGCCCATAGCAACCAATCAGAGCTCATAGCAAACAATCAGAGTCCATAGCAACAAATCAGAGCTCATAGCAGCCGATCAGAGCGAATATCAACCAATCAGAGCTCATAGCAACCAATCAGAGCTCACAGCAACCAATCAGATCTCATAGCAACCAATCAGTGCTCATAGCAACTAATCATAGCCCATAGCAACCAATCAGAGCTAACATCAACCAATCAGAGCTCATAGCAACCAATCAGTGCTCATAGCAACCAATCAGAGCTCATAGCAACCAATCAGTGCTCATAGCAACTAATCAAAGCCCATAGCAACCAATCAGAGCTAACATCAACCAATCAGAGCTCATAGCAACCAATCAGTGCTCATAGCAACCAATCAAGCTCATAGCAACCAATCAGTGCTCATAGCAACTAATCAAAGCCATAGCAACCAATCAGAGCTAACATCAACCAATCAGAGCTCATAGCAACCAATCAGTGCTCATAGCAACCAATCAGAGCTCATAGCAACCAATCAGTGCTCATAGCAACTAATCAAAGCCCATAGCAACCAATCAGAGCTAACATCAACCAATCAGAGCTCATAGCAACCAATAAGAGCTCATAGCAACCAATCACTGCTCATAGCAACCAATCAGAGCTCACAGCAACCAATAAGAGCTCATAGCAACCAATCAGTGCTCATAGCAACCAATCAGAGCCCATAGTAACCAATCAGAGCTCAGAATTCATTTTCCCAGATCAGTATAATGACTGAAAGCTGAGCTCTGATTGGTTGCTGGTAGCAACAATGACAGTCTTCTGCTTAGACAGTTTTAATAAATGAGTTCCAATGAGCTCTATTAAATGAACAAAAACTAGGGAAAGACCGGCTCTGTAGAAGTAATGTCATAGGATTGTCATATAGTCATTGCTGTGCAATCAAACATTCATAAAATATTTCTTTCCTTATTTCAGATGCATTCTTTGGTCAGGGCAACTGTTTCCATGGCACTGGTGGTCGGGGTAACAAGCACGCTCAGATGCGTTACAGCCTGAGACTCCTCAGGTCTATGGTGTCCATAGGGGATGAAACTGTGAATCAAGATCTCTGCGACCAGGGAGCAATTAGTCAGCTTCTAGGTAAATGAAGCCACAGATCTGTATTCACCGCTGTACTGTGAGGATCTATGTATGTGTTCCACTTGATATTGAAAATTTTGACTTTTTGGAGTAAAGTTTTTTATCCTGAAATAATTGTGAAGCAGCTATAGCGTCGGCATAGTATTCATGCTGGAGACATCTTGTAAGGTTTTTTTATGTAGATGGTATTTAATCCTAACACATATAGCCCATGCACTCCTTGGTTACCCTCTCACATGTTTTCAAGGATTGGGGTGCCATGAACTACACCTGGTGGACATGCACCAAAGTCTACCGGCTGTGGATTCAAGTCTAGTTTCTCATCCACATAGTTGCAGGTCACAGGACACCCTGGGCAGACGTTGCTTGGTATAAATTCAGCAGGAGTCCCCTAGGCTAAGAAAAAGCTCATATCCTTTTTCTCAAATAATTGCTTGTACCTATTAACAACCCTTGATATCTCTGAAGTTTAGAAAATGGTTAAAGGGGTTATCTCGTTACAAAGATCATATCTGTTATGATGGGGACAGTAAAAATAAGCACTTTTGCAGTTGGTTTGTATTACTTAAATCATTTATTATAGCAGATATTAGCTAATCTGTGAGTGTCTAAAGCTATTTCTGCAGCCTGAGGTTGGGCCACGCCCCCTTTGAGGTGATTGGCTGCCTGATATTTAGTTCAGCCCTGGTTGGGACACACCGTCTATGCAGGACACGCCCTCCTGAGCTATGATTGGCTGCCTGCACTCTTCCCTCTGAGCCCTGTGAAAACGAAGCTGAAACTGGCTTTCTGTGCTGGCTGCTGTCTGTGTCTATGTTCTCATTGTCTTTAACTCTCTCTGAGCTGTGTAATAAAGGCTGCTCCTCTCATAGTGACAGCTCTACGTGAAGGATCTGGGCAATTACTGAGTCTCCAGCTGCTAGATTCACTCTCCCTCACATACAACACAGTCTTATCCACTTTGCTCCGTCTCTACCTCCTGCCTGATAATAGAGGGGGGAGCAGAGTGCATTTCTCACATTTGTTTCATCTGTTCAGGCTGTATGTATTACTGTTTACTGCAATGCAGGTGTTCTGGATACAAGGAGCTTGTGGGGGGGAGATGACAGCTCTGCAAACATGAGAACTGACCATTGCAGGAGGTCTGCAGAGCTGTGGCATCCTCTCTCTCCCACTACTCACACGGAATGATGATGATGACTAAGGAGGGAGCAGGGCAGAACCATTTAAACAATCAACTTAACCCCCTTATCATGGTCAAGTCTCCCTTATACCTTAGCCATAAGGCTGCACATCCCCCCCCCCAAACACACACTTTCTAGTGTACCAGTGCCCTATCACCACCTGTCACCTGCACCTCTGGGATACCTGACTGTTTAATTAGTAGCCTCATTTCTAATTCTTACCAAATTGTCACTATGTTATTTATAGATCACTTTGGCCTAATGGCTGTAAGTAATCAGTTTTTGAGAGGTCGTCTTCAAATATGCCGACTCATCTATTGTCTTGTTTTTCAAATATGGCCCCTAAACAAAACGTAGAATGTCAATGTTTCTGTAGGTCAGGGGTGTTAAACTAATTTTCACTGAGGGCATCATCAGCATTACGGTTGCAATGTGGAGGTGCACACCAGAGCTTTGAATCCAAATTGGTGCCCACTCCCTATTGCCGTAACTAGAATTCATAGAGCCCCATAGCAAATTTATATTGGGCCCTCCACCAAATGACAAGAAACTGAAAGAGCAGCATAACTAGCAATAATTAAAGGTATAAATAATACCGCCCTGTATCAGGGAATCCATATAGTAGAGCTGGAGAGCAGAAAGCCACCGGCTACTTGTTCCCTATAAAAAGGAGCAATGGGCCACATGTATGAAAACTGTCTAGGTCTAAAACTCACTTTGTTGCCCATAGCAACCAATCAGAGCCCATAGCAACCAATCAGAGCTCATAGCAACCAATTAGAGCCCATAGCAACCAATCAGAGTGCTCCATTCATTTTTCCAGAGCACTATATGAAATGAGAGGGGAGCTCTGATAGGTTGCTATGAGCTCTGATTGGTTGCTATGGGCAACAAAGTGAGTTTTAGACCTAGACAATTTTCATACATGTGGCCCAATGTTCTTGTACCTAATCGCGCCCCCTCAGCTTCTGGGTCTCATAGCATCCGTTATGACTGTTATGGCTATAGTTACGCCTATGCCAATCCCTCTGCTGACACAATTGCCTCTGCCAAGCACTGGTTATGTCCTCCAGGAAAACTAGAGAGCTGGCCCTCCTGCGTCCGGACCTTGTCCATCTCTGCTCTCTATTTTAACCCCTGAACGACCGCCCACTGACTTTTGGCGTCGGCTGGTGCGGGTCATTCGTCTACAGCGACGTCTTTTGGCATCGCTGTAGACCTCGGGGTTTGCGGCGCCCGGCGTGCTACACAGCCCTGATCCCACAGCATGTCCTGCGAGCACTGTAAACCTCCGCAACCAGATGCTTTAACCCTTTGATTGCGGCGGTGCGTTACCACACCGCAATCAAGGGGTTCCCCTGCTCTGTCGGGTGATCGGAACACCCGGTGACCCGACAGAGCCCAGGGAACAGCTGCACAGTCAGGCCTGGGGACCTGGAGTGGCCCCAGAGCTGTCTGTGTAACAAGCCAGTGATCAGGCCAGCCTGTGTGCTGTCCTGAACACTGCCTGTGTCAGGCTGACACAGATTATAATCATAGTTGCCAACTTTTGAAATCGAAAAAGCGGCAAAAATTTGCATGGACACGCCCATCATGTCGGTGTGCCACGCCCCTTCAAAAGCCACACCCACTCAAACTAACTGCATAACGCTTTGGAAGAAAGCCAGGTAGATGCCCTTATAGCCAGGTAGTAGCCCCCCATAACCAGGTAGTGCCCCTTACAGGCAGGTAGATGCCCCCTTGTAGCCAAGTAGATGCCCCCTCTGTAGCCAGGTAGAGCCCCCTCTGTAGCCAGGTAGAGCCAAATTTGTAGCCAGGTAGTTGCCCACTTTGTTAGCCAGGTAGATGCCCCCTTTGTTAGCCAGGTAGTTCCCCCAATGTAGAAAGGTAGTGCCCCCTCTGTTGCCAGGTTGACCCCCCCTTTTTAGCCAGGTTGTGCCCCCTCTGTTGCCAGGTAGACCCCCCCATTGTAGCCAGGTAGTGCCCCCTCTGTTGCCAGGTAGACCCCCCCCCCCCCGCCCATTGTAGCCAGGTAGTGCCCCCTTATAGCTAATAAAAATAAAATAATAAAAGTCACTCACCTCACCAGGCTCCTGCAGCTCCGGACATCTCCCGGCCCACTGAGTAGTCTCAGCGTCGCAGGGGGAGTGACCGCAGCAGGGGGGTCCCCCAAAAGCGGGAGAGTTGGCATGTATGATTATAATGTATTAGCATATATGAATATGCTAATACATTACTAAGTGTTAAAAAAAAAAAAATTTAAAAAATGTAAAACAGTTGTCCCTTCATGGGATTTAAAAAAAAGTAAAAAAAAAAAAAAAAAACATAAAATCTGTAAAAAATAAAATAAAAAAATAAATAATAAAATAAAAATAAATATTTAATAAAAAATAATTGTGCATAAATTACACACACAAAAAAACCTACACATATTAGTATCCACACGACTAAATAACCTGTAGAATTAATCTAACAAGTTATTATGTGTGAAATACGAACGTGTATAAAAAAAATGTAAAAAAACAAAAACATTTTTTTACATTTTTTTTTAAATTCTGCAATTATTTATAAGTGAACTTAAACTATTCCCCCATAAAGTACAATTTGTCTCGAATAAAACAAAGCCTCATACAACTGCGCATTGAAAAAAAAAAAAGTTAGGGTTTGAAACCAAGGAGGACAAACAAAAAAAAAACGTTTTGGTCATTAAAGGGTTGTCCACTATAAGATCATAGTTGAAAATTGGGGGGGGCCAAAAAACAAGGATTAAAGTCCCCTTGTTTCGTTGGCAAAGTGTACGGTTTAGAGAAAGGGTGGGTTTTCATGGCTTAGCAACGGTGTTTGGTTTTCTGGCGGGGAGCATTCTGTCCTGCCCAGATGCACAAATAAGGAAAAACAGTAAAGGGGGGGCAGGGATGTGTGTATTGGAGGCAAGGGGGGGAAAACAGAGAGGGGCAGCAGGGGGGGGTTTTGTGTATTGTATCCTCTCACTGCTTCTCCTCCCTTTCTGCCAATACAAATCCCCGCCCCTCCCCTTAAATCCCTTTTCCTTAGCAGTGCACCCCTGGGCAGGAAGAGCTTCCCTGCCAGAAACAAACACCGTTGCTAAGCACATGTAAACCAGCCCGTTTTCTAAAAACCCTAGCACTTTGCCAATAAACCAAGGACGTCTGTTAGATATATGGTCGAAAAAAAAATTATCTATAATCTTCGGAGTGATAAACCGTCTTTAACTACTTTTCAGGCCTGGGAGTTAAGGGGTTAATGAACCATGAGCCGGTTTCAGCTTGCGGGTCTTGACAAGTGTTGTAAGTAGATAAAACGTTACCAAATTTTAGCAACTACCCGGACTTCTTGCATTGCAGATGTATAGTCTGGGCAGAAATCTTCAGATTGCTGGGCTTTATTCTCATGAAGGTGCGTTCCCCCATAGTGAGCAGATACATGTCATTAGAATCACAAACTGCAATTATTGAAAAATCATAGCAAAAAAATACAGCAAAATCATGGCAGAAGTGCTGAGGTTTTGAATAATGGCTGCAGGAAAACACCATTTAACCGCCAGGGATACCCGCACCCAGGGCCGGGACGACAGGTAGGCGAAGGTAGGCAACCGCCTAGGGCGCCACTTCATCCCAGGCAGAAAAGAGGCTGCAAGGAGGTATGGAGTGGGCTGAATTTTACTTTGGGGGAGGGAGGGCACTTTGTGTCTTACTTGCCTAGGGCACCAGAATACCTTGTCCCAACCCTTCCCGCGCCCATAAACTATGTCTGGTTGGACTTGAGGACAAAACCAATAATTGGTTGAGAGCTAAATTCTTTAATGTTGTGTTTGTGCAGGAATACTGAAGAAAACAATGGCAAATGCTGAAGCCAATGATGACGCTGTACTATTGGAAATCCAGTGTGATCTACTTTTTATTCTGTCATCAATTTGTGACACCGATCTGCACAGAAAGGTTTGGGCTTTTTAGTTTATTAAATATAGTACTAGGTATCACCTTATTATGTACTGAATACTGATATTTTAATATTTTCATTTATTTTACACACTGTATACCAGCCATATAGAACATGGCCTCCAACATGTAGCTCTCTAGCTGTTACAATTCCAGCTGTTTTGCAACGTGTAGACAGCCACAGATGATATGCGATATATCACTTTATAAGATGTAAATTACCCTTTTAGCCATTTGGTTGGTAAGTTGCTCGAAGAGTTGTGTCCTGAGGGTCTTCTTAAAGGGAACCTGTCACATTGAACATGCTATCTGATCTGTGCCCTGCATGTTATAGAGCAGGAGAAGCTGAGCAGATTGATATATACAAGTAGAACTTGTAATATATTTATTTATATATATTTTGGGTTAAAGGGGTTTTATCGCTACAAAGATCATGTCTCAGATTATGGGGACAGTAAAAATAAGCACTATTGTAAATGGTTTGCATTACCTCTGTCACTTGGTTTAGCAGATATGAGCTTTTTTGTAAATCTGTATTCTGTTTCTGCTGCTGCTGGTCGGGACACGCCCCCTGGCCGGATCCCGCCCCATAGACACGCCCCCTGCACCGTGATTGGCTGGCTGACATTTCATTCAGCCTTTTGGGATATGCCCCCAGACAGGAAATGCCCCTGCGCTGTGATTGGCTGCCTGCACACTCTGTGTTTTCTCCCCTCTGAGCTGTTAAAATCGATAGTGAAACCAAGGTCTGCTGGCTCTATGTACATCTCCCAGATCTAGGGTGAATGATCTGGGCAATTACTGACTGTTTAAGTCACAGATCCCCTCATATAACACAGTATTATAGAGTCTCTGTTAACAGGGGGAGAGGAGGAGGGGGAGTGCAGTGTGCATTGCTCCATATAACACAGTCTGTTGCCTGGTAACAGACGGGAAGGGGGGGGCAGTGTACTCTCCTCACATATCTCATCAGTTCAGGCTGTGTGTATAACTGCATATAGCCTGCAGACACAGGAGCAGCATGCAAGAGGCTGTAGAGCTGTTCTCTGCAGACAACCTTCTGCTTCTACTGCCTCACCCAGAATGATGATGTCACAGGTCTTCAGTGAGGAGAGACACGCCTCCTGGCAGGAGAGACACACCTGCTGAGAGGAGAGACTCACCTCCTGGCAGGAGAGACACGCCTCCTGGCAGGAGAGACTCGCCTGCTGAGAGAAGAGACTCGCCCCTGGATTTCAAATTCAATCTTAGATAATTAACTGAAGAGCATGAACAGTTCAAACGATAAGACTCCTTTAGGAGTCCAGTGGGCGGTGTTATCAGTGACTGACGGGTATCTCTTTATGCAGACTCATACAAAGAAGGCTGCCAGTCATTGATAAGATCACCCACTGGATTATTTTTTTATTATTTTTTTTCTTTTATTTCGTTTTTATTAAACATTTTCTAATAACAAAGCAAGAACAATACAGAATATTGCAGTCAGACTGCTTAAGATAACACAAGGATCGGGACACGGTGTAGTAAACACGTCCAATGATGAAAAAGAGACAAATACACACGAACGTGTGCAAAGAACTGCTGATAAAATAAGCTTATCTGCAAGAGGAGATAGAGAAAAGAAGGAAAAGTGTGAGAAAAAGAGAAAAGAAAGGGGGGAGGGGCGGAGAACTTTCCAGTCCATCGGGCCACGGGGGGAAACGCAAAAAAAAAAGGGTGGACAAGCCAAAGAAGAACGAAAAAAAAATCACATCAAGGGCCGTTTGGGCATCTGGGGGCATAAACCGGAAAGGGCCCCTTAAAAGGCCTTGAGAAGACTGTTAAGGTCCAGGGTTTTTCTTAGCAGGAAACCCAGTTGTGTCTCGGGGAAAAGGCAATTTAAATCCTCCTTTGAAAAGAAAAGAAACCTCCTCAATCCATTACCCACTGAATTCTTTAACCAGAAATAAGCAGGGATTTGAATAAATAAATTGCAGGTTCTACTGAAGCTTTCCCTACAGAGTGATTAATCAATCTGCTCAGCTCCTCTTGCTCTATAACATTGGGCCAGCTGATCAGATAGCATGGTCAATGGGAAAGGTTTCCTATAACGGAGTTGTCTCACTTCAGACATTGATGACATTTTCACTGGGAAGGGCCCCCAAAACCCTCGGGTTTTAACAAAGGGGGGTTGGGGACTTTGCCTTGAAATCAATGGATTCCAATAAAGCCAAGGGGCCCATTCAGCTGTGCAATGAGCTCCCACTGATTTTGGAATCACCCCAATAGCAGTGAATTCAGCACATGACATATAAAAAGGGTTTTTTGCTCATAGGGATGCTTTTGGGGTTTTTAAGTGAATTTTTACATGGCTTTTGTTATTACCTACGGGGTAATGGGATGAAGAGTTATCGAATCACTTAGTACAGATTGATAACCTTGGCAAGATACTCTATATTTTTCCCCCTATCTTGTAAAATGATGCGTCTCGTATGTTGCTAAATTGTTCCTACTTTTGAATATTTTGTGCCTGCAGGAATTGTTTGGTTCTGAAGGAGTGGACCTGGCTCTGAAGCTTCTCAGAATGGACCCCACAAAGTTTTACAGTGGATTGGGTCACAACAAACTCATTTTTTGTACCCTGGACTGTGTTTGGTAAGTATTGCAAATAGCATTGAGGGAATTAGATAGGTTATCAGTTTACTGGTCAATATAAAATACGGAACACGCACCCCCGGGCATTTTTAAAAGGGGTATTCTAACCTCTTTGATTACTTTAAACATTAAAAAAGGGTGAAAAAGACTAATTGCCAAATCTTGCGTTTTACTTTCGCTTTTTCACAGTTGGTATTTCTTATCTCCTGCTTGTGTAAAGTTACCGACCACCTCTCTCTGCTTTAACATTTTTTTTTTTTTTTTTTTTTTTTAGTTTTGGCTTTGGTAACGTCACCCCCACTATGTCTAAGTGCGTTTTCCCCTTTTAAATTGATTTCTGCAAAGAAAAAACGTTAATTTTTTAGGGGTTTTCAGTCTAGACACCTTGTACCTCCTGCAGGTCGCATGCACTTTGATGTGTAATTACAACAAAGATAACAGTCACTCTGCTCACAATGTGTCTTGTTAGTTTTTTCTCTCTCTAAAAGCTTCCTTTCATGACAAATACAGCTCTGCTGTTCATATTTATAACCGGACATCCTGATTGAATAGTGTCATTGTTGTGCACAACCTCTTCATCAGTAATGTCCCGAACAGGCCCGTAGGAAATGACTGAATGCAGTTTTGCGTAACCTTCCCCAAAGGCTGCGAAGAGTGAAAACAGCTCGATGGGAAAACCCATTTTAATTGTCTCATTATATCATGCTCCCTATGCACTGTTATAAAATCTCCACTCATTTTTTGCCTCCATAAATTCTCGTTTTGGGGAAAGGGTTTATTTCCCTTTAAAAGTGACTATAAATTTAATATTTTTTGTCCTGGGGGAGGGGAAGGGGTTGTCACTCAGGATTTTTACATGGCTCCATCCATTTCCCATTGATCGGTGAAAATAGTTTTGGCCCTTACGAGAAACACCCCCAAAACTTTAAAGTTTCCACCCTCCATGCTTTACATGGGGGCATTGTTTCTTTTTTTCATATGCAGCATCTCTCTTCCCCCCAAACATAGGAGGGGGTTTAAAGCCAAAGAGTCGTTTTTTGCATCTGACCCACAGCCCTTTTCGCAAATCCCCCAAGACCATCCAGGGTTCATTGGGAATTTTAACGGGCCTGACAGCGCCTTCTTTAGCAGGGGGGGTTGGGGCCTGAGGGTTTTTAAACCCTTACGGCATTTGTTACCAAGGTTTTTCTTTGACTGTGGGCCCCGCTGCCTTGAGATAATTAACAAGTTCCCCCCCAGTAGTTTTTAGGCTTTGGACACGGAGAAAATTGGGAGTATTTTTCGGTGTCTTGTCAATACGGCCGAGATAATCCCAATAATACGTTAATCCACATTTTTAGAGAACTGTGGATTACGCCTCCTCTCCCCATTCGAACAATACGCCGCGGGGGGAGATAAGTGACATGTCAATTACTAGCGCCGAATACGCGCCGCTAGCAATGATTGTTTATGGGTCCGCGGGTGTCGGCGCGAGCTCCCGAAGTCCCGGCGTAATTGCGGGGCGTAGTTACGCCCCGCAATTATTCCGTGTGAACATAGCCTTAGACCGATCTCTCACCTTCCTCATGATAAAGGTTACCCACGAGGTGAGATTTTGCAGGGTGCCCCAGATCGATGTCGATTGACAGTCATTTTGTATTTCTTACATTTTCTTACTATTGCGCCAACTTTTGTCTCCTTTCACCCAGCTCTTATTTTAGGTTTTGTACCCCCTTCCAGCTTTGTGCAGGTCTAGATCTTGTCCCTGACACCCTTAAAAGTTTTTTGGGTCTTCCCCAGTTGTAAGGTTGAGCCCCAATTGATTGAGTCGTGGACAGGGTTTTTTACAAAGGTGACATTTAAGACAGCTGATTTTTAATGCAGTAAAGAGTTATTAGGGGCATCTAACGGTCTGTAGGGGCCAGAACCTTAATGGGTTTTTGGGATCAAAATTATTTCTCTCAGCAAAATACAAAAAACTTTTTATCATTTATACAATTGTTTTCGGATTTTATTTTGGGTATTTTCTTTTTAAAAATTTAAAAAAAAAAATACCCTTTAAAATTATAGACTGTTCATGTCGTCATTGGCAAAATTTAAAAACAGTAAGGTGTATATTTTTATTTACTGATATTTATTAAACCCTTCCTCCACATCTTCATGCATCTTTTTTAGCTGTACTAACTTTGTATCATAGTGTAGGATCTTTGGCCCTGTTAGCTAGAGCACATTGATATCTTATTGTATATAGATGCAAATTTGTGACGTGTCTGCCGCATCAACATCCCCAAAAAACATATGACTAAAAAATACAACCCCTAGTCCCAGTATTGTCAGTATACACGTGTGCGGAGATGGATACATGACCTTTCTTAGGTAAACCTTGCTGTACCTAAAGTTCTTCTCACATTTATAGAAAAGGGGAAACATATGTCATGGACGGGAATGTCCCAGTCATGTACTGAACATACATATACACTCTAGAAGCGTTTACATATGATTACCTTTAGCTGTTTCTGTACCTTTAGGGTTTTGTTTTGGTTTGTGTTTGGCCTTTTTTGAGGGATCATTGGAATTTGCTTAAAAGGCATACAGCACATAGGATGCATGTAAAAGAAAAAATAAAAACCTGTAGCAAAGTTTACTTTATTTGCACTTTTTACACAATTAAAAATTCTTAAAATAAAATAAAAAAATAATATTTATAATAAATAAAAAAATACACATAAAATCAAAAAGAAAAAGTGAAAAACTTTATTCCAATTACGATACATTTTCTTTTTTTTTTGCAGGGTTGGAACCCCAACCAAAGGTCGTCAATGTTTAAAGGGGTTATCCAGCATTATTAATTGAATGCCTATTCTGGGCAGGGTAGTCTGATGATTATAAAATTTCTGCGATTACAAGTATGAGCACATATAAACACTGAAAAGGCTGCAGCGCTCACATGACCACCATGGCCCTTTTAATCAATCAGCTAAATAAACATTCTTAGAAATTCTGCTTTTCAAAGATACAGCAGGTTATCTCTCTTGTTTGATTATAATGGTTTTCCCCAAATTTTAAAGATAACCTCTTTCCGCTGATAAGACTAAGCTGTGGACACAGTCAGTAACCTAGAAATCATCTGTAACAAGCAGATAATAATCTGTGTATTTTTTTAAAATTTAAACAAATTTAAATTGGGTTTTATAAGAATTCTTTTTTTTTTGTAAACAATTTTATTTGGGGTTTTTTTTAAAACATAAAAAAAAACAATAAGACAAAATTTTTTGATAACCACCCAAAATTTTTAGAAATGATTTTAAAAGTGAGTCTACCCCCTTTTTATATGGGAGAAATCTTTTGTCGCAAAAGAAAAGGACAAAAGGCTCAGGCCGAGGTTTTAAAATCCAAAATTTTGCTGCTTCCCGGTTAGCCTATGTCTCAGGGTTTTGTCCAAGGGGATAGACAAGTAGGAAAGAAAAGGGCGTACATGAGCAGTAGGGTATCAAACCTCTAGCCGGGGCCCATTTAACAAAAAGGCCACCGTTGTTACAAACAACATAAACCTTTTGAACGACGTGGGGAGTACCTGTGTGTCACCAAGGGGAGCAAAAATTTTCCCCTGTCTGAAGCATCAAAATCAGATTTGAGGGCTTATTGGGGGAACCCTTTTTTAAGGGCCCCGGGAAACCCGTGTGTGGATTGATCAACTAGAGAGAAAGGTCTCTCTCTTATCCCTTATTGCAAGTGACCCCAGTGAGTTTGATTGCGCCTCCCGGAAATACCATCCCGTATTACAGAATGATTTCATGAGTAGGTCAATTTCTGCTTGTGAAAAGTGTGAGACTATGAAGGATTTCCACTTCCTGAAAAATCCCTCTGTTCTCTCCTCTTTTCGTCTTTCCGTCTCAATCTTATCTGCTATGAGATATTTTTTCATATTTTCAATTATGAGAGACAACGAGGGGATGCTCGGCTTTAGCCAATGTAAAAGTAGGCATCGTTTTGCTACCAGAATCGCGACGTGTATTGTCCCTTCCAGGGTCCTAGAGGAGGGTGTAGGGCTGATACCCAAGGACCCGTCCTCTGGAGGTCTCACATAATGAAAAATTAGTAGCTCATGTGCTTTGACCAATCTGATCTGCCAATGATCCCAAACATAAGAAATGAAATCATCCCAGTACGTCTGTACATTCGGGCAAGACCACAATCCATGCCACATATCTGTGTGGGGAGCTTGCCTTTAGGACAAGCCTTATTTGCTATCTGGTGATTTGGTGACAGAACCGTGGCAGGTCAACCCGTAAAAAGCGCTATGATTCTTTTAGGTGTGTCTCTTCACCAAAGTATCACATACCGACTTGCTTTAACTAAGTCTGGTGATACCAGACAGAATCATGACTGAGAAGCAAAGGGTCCTCAAAGCGTCTCTCCATTTTTTGAAGGGGTTGGAACATCTGCGCGAGGTCCCAGCTCTCAGTGTGCGATAAATATCTGCCGCAAATAGAAATGTTGTTCTCTGGCACTTCCAGAAGGGCATCAAACCTGTAGGGTAACATCTTTAGATGACCATTACCTAAGTTCTATAGTAGCCAAAAAGAAAGGGCCTGGAGAGCTGGGAAAACTAGAGTGTGCATGTAGAGAAAAAGTGTTACTGATCTCATTGTGTGTGAACCATCTTTTTTCTGTGTGTACACACATGTTGCCCAGAGCATCGTAGTTCCCCTCTCCCTCGCAGAGTTTGAACATAACATTGTTCTCGTCCCTGAGGGAAATCAGGGTGATCCCACAGCGGCATTCCCCTGGCTACCAAAAGGGATGCCTGCCATTTTCCTAATCTTCTTCCCCATGTTGCTACCCAGTATGGGCGAAGGAGGGTGGATGACTGAGTTTCGCGGGAGTGTGAAGAAATTTTTCGGCTGTGAGAAGTGTGTGGGGGTGCCAGTGACTCATGAAGCTCCCTCTCGAGTTCGAAATTCGTAGAAGCTGCTTCCCGTCTCCCCCATCCAATCTAAAAATGTGTCTGCGTGAGCGATGTCTAAGTTGGTAGTATCCTCACCATTCGGTAGATTTATCCCCTGGTCCACCGGGAGCATGTGTTTTTTTGAAGCGCTATGCGGGGTCTTTTCCTGACCAAATAATGGTGGTGGGCATCTGCCCGATATAGAACAGGAATGGAGAAGCTTGCCATCATTGCTCTAGGGAGTCAAGAGATCTGATTAATTAGAGGGGGGAATATTTAGGTTAATATAAAGTTTCGGGTGTCCTTCCCTATCTTGATCCCTCCAGAGTATGTAATATATTTTATCGACCAGGAGGAGATTCAGTGCCCATGAGTCCATGTCTGTTTGGTAGTGAGGGGAGCGAAGCTCCATTAGTTTCACTCTTTGAGGGGTTCACCTTGTATCCTAAGAAGTGATCCCAAAGGTCCCACCGAAGGAGGGAAAACACCCCAGGTATAATGTTCCATATGTTTTTAGCGACAAAAACAGTAAGTAGTCGTCAGCAAATAAGGCTGTCTTAACCTCTGACTTCCATAACATAATTCCCTCAAATAGATCCGAAGCCTCTAGGGTGGCGGGCAAGGCTACTTAATGGCTATATCAAAGAGAAGGGGGATAGCGGGCATCCCTTGCCGACTGTGCCCTTGCAAGTTGAATGGGGCGGAGAGAAAGTGCCCCGGTGTATGGAACCTGGGCCTTCGGTATTGTAATAGTCGCGAGAGGAAGGTTCTAAAGTTTCCCCTAACCCATCCTATCTAAGACCGCCATAAGCCACCCCCACCTGACTTGTCAAAAGCTATTTCGGCATCAACTGCCACAATGACAGATGTCCCGAGGGGGGTGACTTCCCATTTAACCTTCACTAGCACCGCCAGCACCTTTCTAAGGTTCCCAACCGAGGACCTCCCCTTTTAATAAATCCTTTCTGAGATGGGGTCCGATCATCTGAGTTGAGGCAGAAATGTTGCCATCCTAGTCCGCCATGAATCTTAGAAAGTGAGGTATTTGGATAGACATCAATTAGTGAGATCGGCCTATATGAGGCCGGGAGGGTGCGGAATCATCATTCCCTTCTTGGGAATCACATTAATATATTGCAGTTCTTGGACTCCTGTCTTATCTGCCCACTTTGGTCAGGATGTCATTAAAGAATTCATGGAGAACTGGAGTAAGAGGTTTCCAACAAGACTTTAAAGAAGTCCCCCGTGAACCCGTCGGGTCCCAGGAGCTTTGCCAGTGCCAAAAGTTTGATGGCTATTGGATTTCTGGATAAGAAAATCTCACCATTCAAGGTAACCCCACTTGCTCGGGAGTCAGTTTTGGGATGGACAGGTAGTCCAAGAATTCCTGCCATCCTCCGTCCAAGGCTGGGTTTTGCTTCATCCGAGTATAGCTCGTCGTAGAATTTCTAAAAATGTCATTAACTTCCCAGGGATCTAAGATGTTCATCCCCCAGGGATCGGAAAGTGGATATGACATGGATGGCCCTATAACCCCTTTAAGGAGCCTGGAGAGTATTTTCCCTGCCTTGCTTCCATAGCGAAACAGGGATGAGGTCAGGTGTGAGCGCTGGATTTCTTCCTCCTGTCTAGCCACCATTCCAAAATTCCTCCTGGGCCCACCACCCGAAAGCACCTTGTTAGCCGAGAGTCCTTCCTGTAGAAAGATCTATAGGGCTATTCTGACATGATCTGAGGGCCCCATTTATATTCCTTCTCTAGCTTACGCCTATAGGCAAGCGGTCCTGAGCTATGATGCGGCCGCGAAGTACGACTTAGCTTTGGCCCAGTAAAGGGCTATGTCTGACAGGTGATCCGCATTCGTGGTCGCATATTCCAGCCACCAACCTTTGATCATAACGGGCGAACTCTTCGGTCTTTAGCAGGTATGGAGAGGGAAACGCCAGATAAAGTCAGTGCCCTTAGGATAATTGCATCTTAATTTCAACCCTAACCGGGGCGTGGTCTGCTATGATTCAGGGTCAAGGATCTCGGCATTGACAGCCCTTCTAATCCAGGGTCGTTTGAGATATAAGAGGATAGAGATCTAGCCTTGAACCATGAGTTGATGTACTGGGAGAAGAAATAGTATTCCTGCTGTTGGGTGCATGCTCTCCATATATCTACCAGGCCAGTCTTACCGAGAAATGACTAAGTGGTGTTTGGTAGCCTGGCCGCCAGAGCTGAGTGGTTCCGCTAGCCATCTGAGACTCTCTTCCTATCTTAGTGCGTCATCCAGTACAAGGTTCATGTCACTCGCCCGTACACACTTGGGTCTGCATGTATGTTAGACCCTGAAAAATTTTGAGGCCAAGGATACAAAAAAAGGGTCACACTGAGTTAGGGGCGTATACGTTGAAACACGGTTATATTCTGACCAATTGAAGTTTATGACTAGAATGTGATAGCCGCCCTCAGTCATCAACCGCATGTGAGATCAGTGAGAACGGGAAGTTCTTGTGGAACAAAGTCAGCACTCCCGGCCCTAATTTCCCTACCGCCGGGAGTTCCGGAAAACCCTACCCGGACCCAGAGCTTCTCACACAGCGTAAAGAAGTCCTTCCTTGTTTTGAAATGTATCACCTTCAGCAGAACTATAGTCGTGGCGTAATTTTTTAAGATAGCGCAAGTCCTTGGACCCTCGTTTGTTGGGGGAGCCGAAGCCCTTTAACGTTCCAGTGGAGATGACTCTCATGAGGACGTAATCTAGTACAATTGCCCATGGGGTTGCCCCGTATGACATGGACTATACCAATAATAGGTTTTGTACACTGGCTTCTTTAACGACAACACAGGACTCCAGCGGCTATGTTAAACACATTAAATACATAGAGACTAAAATAATGAACATAATAAACATCAAGAAATCGCTGAGGGTAGGCTTCAACTGCCATGCCAGCCCTCGTGCGATTGTGAATTCTCTTTTTCGTGGCGGAGGGGTGAATAGCCGCAAGGATAATAACCATAGATGTCACAATTACATCCTCCTGCCCTCCACCGCACCAAAAGAAAGTGAAGGCGTTGCTCCACAATTAAATTCAGTAAGTATATTTATCCACAAGATATCTTTAGATGGACATAAAGAAGACACAGAGTAAGTTAATATGAACAATCCTCCCCGGGAAAACCCGTGAACAGCTGAATTTGCAGTCAATTTTGACAGCCTGTCCAACAGTGGCACTGAATGCATCAAGTCAGTAAGGCTTCCCATCCTCCCCCCGCCCCGCTCCATCCAGTAAATGGTCAAGCCGAATCCCTCATTTAGAGAAAAGAAAAAGACCATAGCCCCAAAGGCCACTAACGGCCGCCCAAAGACTACCCTTACACACATCAACGGCACCCCATATTGTGGACATTCGGGCAATTGGTCCGTGGAGGTTCATGCATGCCCACTTTTCCGAGCATCAGGATAAGGACTGTCTGTTCGGGGAAGCGTGTCTATCCTGAGGAGAGGAAGTAGGGGGCGACGATCTTCGAGTGGTAGACGATGTGCAAGAATAACGGTTTTCCTCCCTGTCCTCTGGATTGTTCCCGGGTTCCAAACGGGTGAGTCCCGCTTTCCCAGATTTTGAAGACAAAATCTTCTGCTGCTCTAGATGAAGTGAAGGTCTTGGGGGCCCAAGTTAGGAGTCGTATCCTCCGGGAGGGCAGGATAAAGCAATTTGAAAACGAATTCCTCTGTGGAAGAGAGTCGTGCATAGCTTACTAAACTCCCTTCTGCGCCTGGAGACGTCCACTAGACATCCCTCGACAGGTAAAGCCTTTTGACCCGCAGGAGCAAAGTGGGATCCCGTTTTCTGTATGCTGGAGAATGGACTGTTTGTTCATTGAAGTCCAGGTACTTGGCTATGGCCGCTCGAGGTACTTCGCTGTGGTGTATCCCTTGGCGTTATCTCTGCAGTGCCTCTTGCCGCTGCGGTGCGCCCTTTCTAACTCTGCAACAGGTGGGTTAATACCCAGGCCTTAAAGGGAAGCTCAGCTTTGGAACAAGTCTCGGAGTTCAGCCTGTCCAATTTGTTCAGAGAGGCCCCACCAGCCTTAATTGCTCCTCCGGGATCGATTCCTCCAGTCTTCCAGTCTTTCATATAGAGCGCTTTTGGGTGATTTTCACATAGCGCTCGCAGTTTATACTGCAAGAGTCATTGTCAGATTCAAGCTGCTGCAACTCTGTGCTCTAAATTTCAGGCCAGGCTGGCTCCTGGGTTTCGGAGTTCCTGTGTGATTTTGGGCAATGTCTGCTTGGAGTAGTGGCTTCCAGGTGCTCGTCAGGTCTGGAACTAGGTCCTGGCCACCTCAAGCGCACAGGGCTTTATAGATCGATCCCGGGGCTGTTTGACTCACCAGGATTGGTGATGTAAGATGGCCTCCCAGGAGTCTGCATGGGTCTCGTTCCGCTCCTGAGGTGAAGCGCGCCGGGGCCCGCCCATCTAAGATTCGCCTCAGTTGCGTGCGGGGCGGCGGGCGGGGTGCTCTTTCTGTCCGCTGCTAGCATTAACGTTTCCAATTAACGCCCTATGCCAGCACGGCAAATTGTGTTCCTCGCCACACGGTCCGGAGCTGGTAGGTGGCCGCCCGGGAGGACTGTTTGCCGGTCTGAGTGTTCGGTCAGGCTTAGAGCTCCCGCAGGCCTACACCACTCACCAATCGCCGGAACCCGAAGGTCGCATCTCTGTGGTTTGTATCTTTCGCCTACATGTTATAAAATCTAATCAATGAGATCAGAATACCCCTTTAAATAAAAAGTATTCTTACAAATAGCAGCCTGACGGATGCCAAAAGAACACTCGTATTCCAAATGTACAAAGCTGACACTGTGTGAACACAGCTTTACCTTGGTGAAGTTAAATTTGGATCAATTAGTGCAGTATACAGGCTCGGACTAGCCCACAGGGGGCACTGAGCATTGTAGCCCTGGAGCTGCTTTTAACCCTTTAAGACAGCCCGCCGTCTTTTAACAGCGGGCATTTCAGGTTGCTCGTCTGCAGCGACGTTTTTTGACGTTGCTGCAGAATAGGGGTTTTGCAGATCCCAGCACACTGCAATCCCACGGTCCTCTAGCTAGGAACAGAGCTGTAACTTTGCACAACCTAGTTCCTGTGAACATTCTCTGCATCGCCGTGGAAGCGAGGAAACCTCCTTTCCCCGGTGCTTAACCCTTTGATTGCCGTGGTCAGTGACCACGGCGTAAATCAAGGCTTTTCCCCTGCTCTGCCCATAGAATGTCTGAACAGTCAGCCCTGGGGACCTAGAGTGGTCCGTCCAACCTGTTTGTTTTTTTTGTATTTGTTATTTATGCTGTCTATGTAACCAAGTCAGATCAGGGCCATACAGTGTGCAGTACAGTCATAACAGATCACAAATTTATTAGCATATCTGTATGAAAATGCTAATACATTACTGAGTGTAAAAAAAATGTAAAACAGTTATCCCTTCATGGGATTTTTTTTTTAAAAAAAAATGGAAAAAACATAAAAAAGTGTAAAAATAAAATAAAAAATAAAATAAAAATAAATATTTAATAAAAAATAATTGTGCATACATTACACACACAAAAAAACAAACTACACATATTAGGTATCCCCGTGACCATAATAACCTGTAGAAGTAATATAATGAGTTATTTAGTGGGAAATGTGAATGTTGTAAAAAAAAAATTAAAAAAATTCTGCAATAATTTTCAAGTGAACTGAAACTATTTGCCTAAAAAGTACAACTTCTCCCACATAAAATGAGGCCTCATACAACAGCATCATTGAAAAAAAACAAACTTATAGCTGTTGAAAAGCAAGGAGGCAAAAACTAAAAAAAAATTGCTGGGTTGTCTCACTACATTGATTCATCTCACCTTGGTCCTGTTTTTTTTGGTTTCACTTTGAATTCGGGGGTGTGTTTACTAGCTTCCACTAGGCTGCAGTAGAAGCCAGGTCTGTAGCTATAGCAAACCGGTTCTTGGCAGCTATCAGGATAGATCACCAGGTCGTGTAGCTATAGCGACTAATATGAGCTGATGCAGCCCCCATACAATAGGGGATATCTTAGGAATAGGTATGAACACTGTTAATGGACACATATTCGCAAAGTGACTTGTTCATGCAAGATCTTTAACATTAAAAAGCAATCCTTGTATGTGAGACACCCCCTTTAAAGGGGTTTTTTGCCAGGCGTGCCCATATCTGCTAAATCAAATGTAAACAACCTCCGCTGAGCTAAGAGAGAGAGAACACAGCCAGAGGCACAGAGCCATGCATAAGGGATCGGTTGAATGTTTTCACTAGTGTGTCCAAAAAGAAAAAAAATCAAACTACAACGAGTGGATTCTGTATACAAAACACAACATATTTCTACCCCGGTGCATGAAAGCTTCTTCCAGCTCCCTTTCATCAGATAAGAAGTGTTTCTCTGTGCAAGCCCAGCCAGCAGCTCTTTGTCAGGTCGTATCTAATAGAGCTTATAAGTAACTAAGGGCAGGTAAAGTGTGCAGCCTGTAGCTCTGATCGTCTGTCAATATTTGAAATCAATATATTTATAAAAGTTGATTAAATACCCATTTTGGAGGATCCCACGTCAACATTACATCGTGGCAAAACCCCATTAAGTACTTTTCAGGCATTTGGCTTAAGGGAGAAAGGCAGAGAAAGAGGCAGAAAGCAAGAGGCATGTACAGTAGCTGTAGAATGGGCCCCAAGCATCTACTCCACTGATGGACCCCAAGAATCAACTTCAGAGGTAGACCCCAAGAATTAGCCTCACTGTTGAACCCCAGCAACCCAGTCTGACACTGCTAGCATATGTCCTATATCAGTGGTCTCCAACCTGTGGCTCTGCAGTTGTGAATCTACAACTCCTGGTATGTAGAGGTGCACATTGGAGATCTCTTCCTGTAGCAATAGATGTAACATTAGGTTATTATAGCTAATAATGCCTGATCTGTTGCTGAGGTGGAGGTGAGCGGGTTCAAGGTGTAACACCCAAAACACAGCGGGAAAGATTTAGTAAGCAAGCACTGAAAACAGGGTTGTTTCTGAAGTTTCCTACATTTCTTTTTCATTATCTATTTTTTTAAGGTCTTGTATTGTCGGCTGCTTCTCCTCTGAGGACTACTTTCTTGAAAAAGAGGGTATGTTTATCATACTGGATTTATTAGCAGTAAGTATATGAGATTTTAGTCACTTATTCATAGTGACATATTATAGAGAAAACATTGGCGCTGCTGTGCACAAGTGAAATCCCATGTAGTACATAACCGACTCAATCCTAATGCCCATTACTAAATTAGCATTTAATCCAAGAAAACATCAAACCAACAATTTGCAACACATTGATTTAACTCAGACCGAAAATCGTCTGACAACCGACCAGAAACTGTCTCCATAGACTTTAATAGAAAATCCGTGCAGTAGTCTACACTGAACGGATTTTCAGCGGAACGGATTTTCAGCCGCCGGCGTTCTGAAAATCTTTGAACATGCACAATCCTCTGCTCGTTTTTTGAGCGGAAGGTGTACTGTTCAATGGTTAAGTGGGGCATGCGAATCCACAAACCGCAGACAGAACCATCCCCAAAACTATGCAAAAGACAACAAATACCGTCCTAATTCTAAAACCAGGGCCGCCGTAAAGGCAGTACAGGGGGTACTGACGTATGGGGCCCGGTGAAAGATGGGGGGCCCGCTGCAAGCGGGGTTTATGGGGAATGGGGGCCCAGACGCTTCAGCTGTTTGGGGCCCTGAAATTTCTGATGGCGGCCCTGTCTAAAACAGAATCCAAACAGTATTTTGTATGTGCTGTGTCGATGCACCCTAACTCTATATATTTCAGTGGTATTCCCCCCTCACAAGACATAAATGTTTGATAGGTGCCAGTTCCACTTTGTGATCCGCAGCTATCTTTGGATGGGCCTCCATACTCCTCTGCAGAACGGAAAGGTGGCCATGCATGCACAGCACTCTCTGTTCTACATGATTTCTGAAAACAACTGAGCAAAATGCACAGAGAAGTACAGGAACCCATTTTCAAAGTGTGAGTCCCAAATCTGAGATCCACATTTATGGCAAATCCTGTCCAAAGACCATAAATGTCTGATAAAGTAATACCCCTTGTAAGTACCGTGATAGCAGGCAGTATGGAGCTGTGAACTTATCATAGAGGCAGATTATACCACTGCCATATGGTTATGGTGAGAAGAGGGCTCAGCTACATCTCATTCTTCCTGACATAGATCCCTAGTATTTTACTGTGCTACCACTAGGGGGAGCGCAATGCATAAAGATTTTTAGAGTTTCCAATTTAATGATGGTTGTATACATTCACATGCTGTGAGCTCCCCCTAGTGGTGTCGTCAGGCAGCCAGGTTTCTTATGTACTATATGAAGGAACACAGAGATTTAGCTTTATTAGGAAATTTAAATACATTTTGAATATGTGGTTTAGATTGAGTGCCATATTTACAAAGCACCTGTTTCTGCTTTGGATTTTAAACTCTATAAACGTCCGGGCATTGGCAGTTAAACTCTGCACGGAAGTTGTGGAGCGCAGCTGTGCATGTGAAGAGCTGTCTGTCAGTGAAAGCTGGGCTCTCCACTAAGAAGACAGGGATGGTTTATTACCATCCCCACCGTCTCAATCGCTGTGTATACAGTGCTCAATGAGAGGTTGGAAACCTCAGCTTCCCAGCCTGGTGGTCACGTGCCCACCAGGGCCCAGTATTTGCAAGAACTGCTTGGATTTATCAGACCCAGATCAGCAGGGGAAGTATTTCTCCTCTATTTTACTTGTAACTGGGGGTAATTTATTATAGTTACAGGGTAAATCAGAAAAAAAAAGTGGTAGAAATGCCCCCAAAGATCTTTTACTGACCTTATAAGTTGGCACAACCTGTAAAATAAAATAATTTAAAAAACACACATTTTATTAAAATTAATACTAACAGTCCAAACTGCAACTTTTAGCCCCCCCCGATGACCTTAAAACTTAAGATCACTTACTGTATATACTGTATAATAGTCCGCGATAGAAATGTGACATAAGTTATTTTAGCGCTGTCAAAAAATAACTAAAAATATGAATTTTTTTTTTATTATTTTTTACTATTTTCCTGTATGTAAAAATTATATACAAATAAAGCCTAACATCGCTGAAAAAAAGTGAAATACTAGTAGAATAACTGAGCACAAGAAAGCCATGTAGCACTCAAACCCACATGTACTATGTAAAAGAAAAATGTGCGTGGTCAGTAAGGGGGGCTAGCGGCTTTGTCAGGAACTGGTTGAAACATGCTGTTTGTGCTATTTTGCCACCATCATTATCGTTTCCTGTTCCATCATATGAAGAGAAAAACAGAAATAAGGGCGAACCTTTATACTTTTCATGATGGCCACCAATAGCCTGATGGACCTTGTTGACTATAATGAGGTCTGTCGGCTATTTGTCATGGTGTCTGTCATTTGAATGGTAAAAATAGTGTTGCAGATGTTTACTAGGCCTAAACTATGAAATCTGTAAACATAAAGCTTATTGCAGCTTACCCCCTTGTAGACTGCCCGTACTTATATGAATAGGTTTCCCTTCTTCATGCCTTTAGAAGCCGTTGAGCACGTTGCTCTGGTTCATGTGGTTTAGCATGATCCGCACGGAAGACGCTGCCAGTCAAGCTTCCAAATGCAACAAGGAATCCATCCAATCCAGCGAATCAGCTTATCACCACTTTATTCCAACATGTATAGAAAACAGGACAGTGGATATACATCATACATAACGCCACCGCGTTTCGGACCTCTGCGGGTCCTTGATCACAGCATATTTACCGCAAACTAAACATAAAAATATTGAAAAATATAAAATAAATCTTGGCACAGATATCAGGCTGCGGTAGATACAAAAGAAAGTTTTTCCTCTAGATTTTTGATTCTTTGTGGATCCTTTCTTGGATTTTGCTCTAAAAACCGCATGTGTGAATCCAGCCCAAGGGCCCATCTACACAGCAGAAATTTATGGCGACATATATGATCTTTGCCGTCATTTCTTTTGCGCGCATTAGTAGCGTAGAATGAATCTATGAACCTGTTCTACTTCGGGTCATAGATTTAGCGCTTTCAAGCTACAAAGCGACACTTCTGGCTCAGGTAAACCATTTTCAAAGTGCTCTACCTGTTCCAGCAGTGATGTGTCTGGATTTGCTGTATTGAAGCTATAAATGTGTAGCTTCACACGATGGTAGAGGCACGCCCCCCGATCTCAGGTGCATTACAAAGTGCCACGGGGGCTATGTAATGCGCCAGATATTGGAGCGCGTCTGGTTAAAAAATAGAGGGAACGGGACAGATTTCTGGCGCCTCCCCGTTCATACGTGTCGCCCTATAGTCTGTTTACGATGCAGAATCGGATTTTCAAAACCATTGAAAACCGACTGTAAAAGCATTCCCATAAACCTCAATAGAAAATTCAAGCTGAACTCGACACGGCTCAGATTTTCTGAGGTCGGATTTCAAAACGGCCGTTTTCGAAAAAACTTGGAACATGTTCATGCTTCCGCTAGATTCACTCTGAAAACAGTAGAAAATTTACTATTGAAGTTAATGGGACTGCTTGAAAACCGACCAGAAAGCTTTGTGCACGGATTTTGGTGCGGATAATTCAATAATCCTCTATGATGCAAAACTGAATAGTAAATCCGCCCCAAAAAAAAAAAGAAAACCAAGTTAAAATATTTTTTTGTGTAACATACTGTTCAAATACTCGTCGGGCTAAGTGGTTTTAGGATTCAGAATCCGATGAGTATTTTGTCCTCTGTCATGTGGACGCATCCTTATACATCCATTCCCTCGTCTTCTAGTAACTTCCAGAAACAGGGATAACAATAGAAATGACTTTTTTACAGAATTAAAGAAATGTCTTTGTATAATGCAAAAATCATAGAAAATAGGTCAGTGAGTTGTTTCTCTCATGCAGTTAAAAGTTGTATTGCTTTGGGAAAAGTTGGTGAAAGTGCATAACTGGATCAGACACAGGAGGTAGCGCTCAACTTTAACCCATCAATGAACTTGCTTTACTTGTCGTTCTTCCTCTCAAGCTTAATTTGAAGAGTATGAATAATCTGGTGCTGGGAATATTGGTAGAATTCTGTGACAACCCGAAAACCTTATCACATATTACAACGTGGCGGGGGAAAAATAATGAGACGGCCCCAAAACTGTTGGTCCAGTTATGGAAGCAAGAGGAGGAGGAACTGGGTGTGAGGAGAGATGATTACGGACGTATCATTGGTGAGTTTACTGGGTGCTGTAATAAGTCACTTACATGCATTAAAACTCAGATGTATAGGATATTACAGACACCAAGTAAGGGTTATGGTTCGTCCACTGTGGAAAATCAGCAGCATTTCCACAAGTAAATCTACAGCAACAACTTGAAATTGTTTACATCTGTTGCAGATTTTGATATGGATTATGCTAATGTTAAAAAAAAAAAAATGAATGGAGAACATTTACTATAACGATTGCACCAGAATTCTGATTTACACCACATTTATTAATTGTTTTAGCCAGCTTTTAGACACTTTTGTGGCGTGTCCAAGGAGTGTGGCTTCACAGAATGGGCTTGTCTTGACATGAAAGGGTGCGGCTAAACATGCAACATCATACATCAACACTTCGGAACGATTATTGCTACAAAGTAAGGCAACTAATAAATGAAGAAAATTAAAAAAATAGTAATTGCTTGACGCCACTCATATATATATATATATACAGTCCACATGTAATTATTTTTTTACCATATAAAAGTATATAATATCACAAAAATATAAAATATATCTCCTATAAAATGTATGTAAAATGAATAGGAACTAAAACTAATTTAAAGGTGTTTTCTCACTACAGAGATCATATCTCTAATGATGGGGACAGTAAAAATAAGCACTTTTATAATGGGTTTGCATGACCTAAGTCACTTAGTATAGCAGATATGAGCTAAACTGTGCATCTATAGCTATTTCTGCAGCTGCTGGACGGGACACACCCCCTTTTCTGTGATTGGCCGGCTGACATTTCATTCATTCTGTTTGAACATGCCCCCAGATGGGAAACGTCCCCTACGCTGTGATTGGCTGCCTGCACTCCCCTCTGAGCTGTTTAAATTGAAAGTAAAACTAAGTGGCCTCAGCTTCTCTATGCTCCTATCCTAGCTCTATGTAAAGGATCTGGGCAATTAGTCTCTAACAGTTAGATTCTCTCTCCCCTCATATAACACAGCCTTATACACTGCTCTCCCCTCATATAACACAGCCTTATACACTGCTCTCCCCTCATACAACACAGTCTTATACACTGCGGAGGAGAGGGTGAAGGCAGTGTGCATTCCTCACATTTGTTTCATCAGTTCAGGCTGTATGTATAATTGTTTACAGCAATGAGGGTGTTACAAGGAGCTTGTCGAGCCTGAAGCTGAAGGTTCTGCAGGCATAAGAAGCATGCAGGAGGCTGCAAAGCTATTCTCTCCAGACATCCTCCCCCTTCCACTGCACACACAGAATGGTGATGTCACAGCTCTTCAGTGAGGGGAGACACACCTCCTGGCAGGAGAGACACGCCTGCTGAGAGGAGAGACTTGCCCCTGGATTTGAAACTGAAACAGATAGAATCCGCTCAAGTCTACGAAACCCTCAAACGATAAAACCTCTTTAACATTAAATAACCCACCGATGATGCTGTTCAGATTTTTTAATTTTTACTACATTAAATCTGAAATGTACTTTTGCCGCTCTCAGCCTTTATTCTACATATGGCAAGAACCAGCACAGCATAGGTATTGCTGGGACCTGTGGTCCTCCAAGCAAGATCAGTACCATAGTTTCTATTCACTGACATGCTATTCTAATGACTTCTCTTATTTCCAGCCAATCTATAGCCTTTATACATGTTTGGCACATTACTTATGCACCTAAGTTCCGTAATGCGGCAAACACACAGGCAAGGTGCAATGTACTTTAGAAACCATTTATGAATGCACAAAAACCACTTTCATACATTCAGGCGCATTATACACTGAAAAATACATACTAAAATGAATACATATTTATAATAAAATGTTTTTGAAATAAAATAAATTAAACAATCAGTTCCTGTATTTCATTTAAACCATTCGGCGAAACTGTACCCAATTTAAACATCCAAAAAACTTCCTGTTCTGCAAGATTCTGACAACGATTGGAATCTGTTCAATGGGTTGTATCCAGAAAATTGTTTCACCCGCATGTAAGGTGGAAAAATATCTCATACATGTGCATCCAGCATACTAGTGCTGGATGGATGGATACTCATTCTTTCCCAGGTAGTAACAGTTGATCACAATCAAACTCTTCATTGGTTTCTTGATGTATGGTGAGGGGTTGTCCGGTTTATAAGGTGAAGCGTGTATATAAGTATTAAACTTACTGGTTTACTATAAGGTTTGTTAAAAAAAGGAATAATAGTAATTGTTGCAACTGTGACTTTTATTTCAGATGCAAAGAGACCACTGGTTGGGCAAGTACAGGAAGATCAGGAGGTTACCCCGATGCCAGCCAGTAGCTTCAGCATCGCGATCATGGAGGTGGCTGAAAATACCCGAGCCAAAATTTACTCTATATTTTCAAAACTTAGTAAGTACAAAAATGGCAACACTGGCTGTATTACAATATGTCACAACCTCAGGCATACCTACAACTGTGCAACTTTTCAAGTTTGTATTAACAAAACCATAGAAGGAAGTTGGCACTCACCACTTCTGAATGTCTTCCAATGCACATGATGCTCCCAGTAGTAATGTGAGCAGCTTGCACTCCTTAAACGCCCGGTGTATAGGACTCTCGGCAGGGGTCCAATCCATAAAGAGCAAAGAAACTTGAACACCAGCGGAATTAGTACAAAGCAATGTGCTGCGTTTTATTTAGTCATCCCCAGGGGGTACACTGACGCCAACGCGTTTCAGGCTATATAGCCCTTGATCAAGTTTGTAGTCTATGTCAGATTGCAAACGGATCCTGTTAAGTTTGATCTTTTAGTTACATGTCCCTCTCTCCTTTGACCTCTTCTTGGTAACCTGAAAGTGGAGCAAATGGTAGAAAAATGTACACAACTGTGCCTAAAAATACTAATAAAACAGATTTTAAAAATCTATTTAATGCAAATAGGCCCGGTTCACATCTGTGTCAGAGGTTCTGTTCAGAGTCTGCACTGCAGATAAAGTTAAAAATGACAGAACTCCAAAATGACCCCTTTATAGTCTGGGTTCTTCCAGGTGCCGTTGGTGTCCATCATATAAGCAGGAACATAACTAGAACCCATGGGCTATATAGCAAAATGAGATGGGTTTCACCTCCTAATGACAGAAAACCAAAGCAGCAGCAAAAAAAGCAATAATTAAAGGTATAAATATCAGCGCCATACTGTATATATTAGAGAACTCACAAAGTTCTGATAGACCTCAGAAAGCCGCCGACTTGTTTCACCCTTCAAAAATACATAACAGACTTGGACCTGAGTTGGCCCTTTTGGGCCTCTGGGCCTCATAGCAGCTGCTATGTCTTATATGACTTATATGACTATAGTTACGCCCGTGCACGTAATGGATCCAGCATCACTGCTTCTGTTCCTATGATGGAACCGAAAACCGAAAATAACAATGCAGATGTGGACCTAGCTTTACTGTTTCATGCATCGGTAAGGTTCCCTTAGGTTCTGTCTCCACTGCACATAAAAAAGGCCGTTTTTTCAGCGGTTTTTGTTTTCTAAAAAACGACTGGAAAGAGGTCCCATAGACTTTAATAGTAAGAACGTTCTGTAGCCTCCACAGAATGTTCTTTTTTTCTGCTCGTTTTTGCTGTTGGTCGTTTTTTGTAACGTTGCAAAAAAAATGACAGAACAGGGCAGAAAATTTACTATTGAAGTCTATGTAAAGCCCCAGACTTTTTTCAGCATGTTTTTGGTGTGTTCTTTGCACCTTTATTTGTTCATTTTTTTTGCCAAAATTCACAGCAATTATAATGCTGTGCATTTCTGCAAAAAAAGCTCCAAGAACGCACAAAAAAGCATTGAAAAGTTCCAAAAAAAATGCAAAATGCGCCCAAAAACTGCAATTTTTTTAGCTGTTTTTGACATGCACTGGACAAAAAACTCAGTTTTATGAACGGTTTTAGGATTTGGTCTTCAGTGAGTTTTTTGTCCAATGCAGTGTAGATCTAGCCTTAGTCATTATCATAAAATATTGTGTTTTGCACGTGTTATTCGTGTTTTTCCCATACGTGTGGTCGTTTTAATTGTTGTTTTTGATCTTTTAGGTTTTTAAAATTTACCGGGTTTATCTGCACTGGATTATGTCACTCTCAGCGTCATAAGTAGATATATTGATTTTAAGGTAATGATCACAGTTACATGGTATATTATATTTAGATACATTTAGCAAGCAGACGAAAGTGCCACGGCCTCTCTCTCTGCTATACATCATTGATAAGTTCTATAGTCAGACCCCAAACAATGAAGCATTGATAGCTTATCTAATCATGTCATCAATATGTAACTAGCATTAACGAGAATCTATTGCTATTTTTATCACTAGTTAAAACAAGATACTGATACATATTCTTTTCTACATAGCTGTTTTTATTTCCTGATTTTTTTATTTATGTCTGTATATGATTATATGGGCGACCCTCTTGCCTGAGCTGTTTTTAATGGCATTTAGTCTATGTCTACACGGCAGTGGTCAAAAAACGACTGTCTGTCAAATCTGCTGAAAAAAACTTACGTCTGTGTTTTGGCACTTTTTTTGCGCATTTTTGCAGGTTTTTTTGCTCATTTTTTGCCGCTTTTTTGCAGAGATGCACAGCAATAGATCTATTATGTATTTGTTCAAAAAACTAGCAAATAACAGCGCAAAAATGCGCCAAAATACATTCAGCGCTTTACACAGACTCCAATAGTAAATTTTCTGCGCTGCTCAGTCGTTTTTTGCAACATGTTTCAAAAGACGACCAATAAATAAAACGAGCAGAAAAAGACCTTCTGTGGAGACAGCGGGACGTTCTTACTATACAAGTCTATGGGACCTTTTTTCAGTGTTTTTTGAAAAATGCTGAAAAAACAGACCTTTTTGTGTGCAGTGGAGACATAGCCTTAGAGCAGTGTTTCTCAACTCCAGTCCTCAAGACCCACCAACAGGTCATGTTTTCAGGATCTCCCACAGAATGCACGACAATAATTATATCACCTGTGCAATGCTAATTATATCACCTGTGCAATGCTAATTATATCACCTGTGCAATGCTAATTATATCACCTGTGCTATACTGAAGAAATCCTGAAAGCGTGACCTGTTGGTGGGTCTTGAGGACTGGAGTTGAGAAACACTGCCTTAGAGAGATGTTTTACAGCAGCTTCATGGACATAGGAGCCTGTGGCCAGGAACAGACCCATTGACTTCTATAGAAGAGTTTTCTAGGCTCTGTGACCTGGGAAGAAGTCAGTGTGCAGGGAGTGAGAGAGGGGGAGCTGTGACATCTCCTATTGTGACCGGTGGATCCTGTGTTATGTATACACATTGGTGTCACCTTTCAGCGTAATCCTGTCTGTTCTGATAACGAGGAGACTGCTGAAAATCTCTCTCTACAGAACAGAACCTGTCAGACTATTATTAGGGCTAGTGGCCAAAGTGAGAACCGAAGGATTTCTTAAAAATATTGATAGTGATATGGAAAATTAAAAAAAACACAACCAAAGATTCATTAAAAATGTTTAACATAAAAACAATAGGTTTTTATTCTAATGACACATTCCATTTAAATGGATTAGTCTAAATAGACAACCCCTTTTCATACATACTATTAGGGTGTAAGGACATTAAATGGTGGAGAGGGAGGGTGGAGTGGTTGTCCTGCTTCTTCCCCCCTCATCTACAGTATGAGCCAAAGCAGAGAGCCACTAAATAAGAGCAGCTCTTACTGGGGCAGACCTGGCTCATCCATGTGTTACATGGTCAGCAGTCATTTGAATGGCCAGTATGTCATACAACATTACCCCTGCCAAGGCTACTGCCCAGTTAGGATTACAACTTACTGTATTTTAGAAGCCAGGCAAAAGAAGAAAACAGCAAAATTGCTAATATTTTTTAGAAAGACAACACAGTCCATCAAGACCTGGGATCCTCAAATACTATAGGGCTGATCCAGACGCGGCAGATCATTTCACCTTGCATTTTGCCTCATATCTTCATAGCAGAATCCATTTGTTTTACATGTGGACTGTGTCGCAGATTTCATCTTTTGCAATCAGTGGGCAAAATTCTCATGAATCCATGCCAAATCCACAATGAATACGTGGCAAAATCTGCATGATAGATGTATATTTTGCTACAGGTATCACCTCACTCATTGCTTGTTGTGAAATCTGCATTTAAATTCTGTAGGATTTCTGCAGCAAAATGAGCATCTGAACTTCTGCTGCAGGCTCTGATACTTTTTCCAGTACATGTGGATACAGTTTAAAAACCCCCATCCACTTCTATTGTCCTGTAAATTCCTGTGGGTTTACTTATTCCACCAAATAGGACCATAAACTTTTCTGACACACTTGCCGGGATGCTACCATAACTTCCAGGTTTTTACATTCCATTAATTCCCTTCATAGACATAGCCAGGGTGTCAGGGGACCCCATTCATCTAATAGGTAGGGGTCCCAGAGGTGGCAACCTGTGGACATGTGGGAAAACCCATTTTAATCAGCGTTTGTGACCACAATCCTGTCTGTTGTCTTTATGGTTTTTGAAATCTCTAAAATTGTTAAAACACTATTTAAACATTGGAAAACATCTGCTTTATTATTATAGAAACCGCAGTAGTTTTACTATTACATTGTTCTCTCAAGTCACAATGGCTTCAGGATACAATATTTCCAGCATACAATGGTCTTTCTTGGGACACTGTATTAACCACACTCGGCAAACAATGTCCCAGACACTGCTGATCTGCAGCTCATGTGATTGATGGAAGATCCAACCAATAATCATGAACATTTTACCGTACTTGTAAAATCTCTGTATTGGTCAGTACATGCAGTGATTGGTGGTCTAGTAGCTCCTCTGTATAGTATAGTGTGGTACTAAATATCCAGTACTGCTCTTACATGTATTAGTGAGGTGCATGCAGTGATTGGCGGTCTATAGCGCCTCTCTACAGTACAGTGCGGTACTACATGTCCTGTACTGCTCTTACATGTATTAGTGAGGAGCATGCTGTGATTGGCGGTCTATAGCGCCTCTCTACAGTACAGTGCGGTACTACATATCCTGTACTGCTCTTACATGTATTAGTGAGGTGCATGCAGTGATTGGTGTCTAGTAGCGCCTCCATACAGTACAGTGTGGTACTACATGTCCTGTACTGCTTTTACATGTATTAGTGAGGTACATGCAGTGATTGGCGGTCTATAGCGCCTCTCTACAGTACAGTGCGGTACTACATGTCCTGTACTGCTCTTACTTGTATTAGTAAGGTGCATGCAGTGACTGGCGGTCTAGTAGTGTCTCTACAGGTCAGTGTGGTACTACATGTCCTGTACTGCTCTTATGTGTATCAGTGAGGTGCATGCAGTGATTGGTGGTCTATAGCGCCTCTCTACAGTACAGTGCGGTACTACATGTCCTGTACTGCTCTTACTTGTATTAGTAAGGTGCATGCAGTGATTGGTGGTCTAGTAGCGCCTCTCTACAGTACAGTGCGGTACTACATGTCCTGTCCTACTCTTATATGTATCAGTGAGGTGCATGCAGTGATTGGTGGTCTATAGCGCCTCTCTACAGTACAGTGCGGTACTCCATGTCCTGTACTGCTCTTACATGTATTAGTGAGATGCATGCAGTGATTGGAAGTCTATAGAGTCTCTCTACAATACAGTGCGGTACTACATGTCCTGTACTGCTCTTATATTTATTAGTGAGATGCATGCAGTGATTGGTGGTCTAGTAGCCCCTCTCTACAGTACAGTGCGGTACTACATGTCCTGTACTGCTCTTACTCTTTTTAGTGAGGTGCATACAGTGATTGGGGTCTAGTAGCGCCTCTCTACAGTACAGTGCGGTACTACATATCCTGTACTGCTCTTACATTTATTAGTGCAGTGCATGCAGTGATTGGCGGTCTATAGCACCTCTCTACAGTACAGTGCGGTAATACATGTCCTGTACTGCTCTTACATGTGCCAGGATGAGCGGCTTCTTTGGGCACAAGGTGAGGACCCCATTTTCTTTTTTCTGGTACATTAGGGCACGTTTCTCAATACTCTCTAACTCTAAGACAGTGTAAACTTAGACTAGACAGTTTTACAATGAACCACATGTATCATAGTGTTGATAAATCTGGTGCAAGTGAGAACTGTCTAGTATAACTTTACACCATTTTTAAATGGCTTACTTTATGACACTAAGGGCGACAAGTAGTATAGACTGCGCCAGGGCCATTCCTAGGCTAAATTGCACTCAGGGCGAGGTGAAGAAATTTCGCCCCCCCCCCCCCTCACCTAACATAATGCACAACAGTGCAACACATTGCATTACCATAAACCGAAGCCAACATATACAGACCGCTTTACCACAATGTGCTACGTAGAAAACTACTAAATAATAGTCATACAGTTACTAATTAACACTGCTACACAAACCCAGAATCCCAGGCTAATAGTACCAACGTCCTACTAAGACCACATATCACCAGCACATGATGACCGAATAATACACAATATCATTACTGAATACAAACCATTATACTACAACCAATTTTACCTGCAAACAGTGACAGATACCAGTTCTTCACAGGCTCTGCAGACATACAATCGATCACAGAAAAGTTACATCCAGGGACTCACAGGAGACGTCTCTGAAGAGTTGTTCTTTTTCTCTTCTTCATCTCCATCTGTCCCAGATGCCATGATGTCCTCTCCAGGCCACGACTCTTCACTGTAAAATTTACAAAACAAACATCTCTATACAAAGTCCCCATCTATAGCACCTCATATGGTAGCCATGCAGGTCATACATACAGGGCAGTGTAGAGCCAATGCCACAAGTCTGGCTCAGGCACCACCTTTACCCTGGTCTGGCTGTTCTTCTGCAGGTCATACATACAGGGCAGTGTAGAGCCAATACCACAAGTCTGGCTCAGGCGCCACCTTTACCCTGGTCTGGCTGTTCTTCTGCAGGTCATACAGGGCAGTGTAGGGTCAATACCACAAGTATGGCTCAGGCACCACTTTTACCATGGTCTGGTGGTTCTTCTGCAGGTCATACATACAGGGCTATGTAGAGCCAATACCACAAGTCTGGCTCAGGCACCACCTTTACCCTGGTCTGGCTGTTCTTCTGCAGGTCATACATACAGGGCAGTGTAGAGCCAATACCACAAGTCTGGCTCAGGCACCACCTTTACCCTGGTTGGCTGTTCTTCTGCAGGTCATACATACAGGGCAGTGTAGAGCCAATTACCACAAGTCTGGCTCAGGACCACCTTTATCCTGGGTCTGGCTGTTCTTCTGCAGGTCATACATACAGGCACAGTGTAGAGCCAATACCACAAGTCTGGCTCAGGCACCCCCTTTACCCTGGTCTGGTGTTCTTCTGCAGGTCATAAATTACAGAGCATGTGTAGAGCCAATACCCACAAGTCTGGCTCAGGCACCCCCTTTCCCCTGGTCTGTCTTCTGCAGGTCATACATACAGGTGCAGTGTAGAGCCAATACCACATGTCTGGCTCAGGCACCACCTTTACCCTGGTCTGGCTGTTTCTTCTGAGGTCATAATAACGAGCAGTGTAGACCCAAATTTACCAAAAGTCTGGCTCAGGCACCACCTTTCCCATTGCTCTGTTCTTTTGCAGGTCATACATACAGGGCAGGGGTAGAGCCAATCCCACAAGTCCCCCTCAGGCCCCACCTTTACCCTGGTCTGGCTGTTCTTTGCAGGTCATACATACAGGGCAGTGTAGAGCCAAATTTCCAAGTCTGGCTCAGGCACCACCTTTACCCTGGTTGGCTGTTCTTCTGCAGGTCATACATACAGGGAAAGGTAGAGCCAATACCACAAGTCTGGCTCAGCACCACCTTCACCCTGGTCTGGCTGTTCTAACTGTTCGCGCCCAAATTTTGGCATCAAAGAATCATAGATGTGTCTACTTCTATGAATGTGGTGTGACACACCCCAGAACGCCCCAAAACTTTGGCGCTCTAAAAAGTGTCTTTGGCGCGGTACCGAGGCACTTATCGCGCCAAAGTTTGCAGTGTGACTGTTCATACATCAATAGAACTGGTCTACTACAGCTTTTTGATGCCAGAATTCTGTCGCAGCCCCATTCATACATGTCGCCCTATCTGCGGCAAAATTTTGGTGCATTTTTTGGCGCACAGTGTATGTAGCACACTAAGCCATGCCCTTTCAGTGAGGAAACATCCCTTTTCTGAGAACCCACCCTGTTTATCAGTCAAGGCACAGAAGTTTCTAGAAACTGTCTAAAATGCATCATAAATGTGGTGCAAAATATGTCATTATTTTTGCCGCAAATTATGCCAGAATTCTGAATTCAGAGTTGTGCCCTATTGTGTATAAAGTATATGATCCAGAGAAGCTCCTGTCATCACAGAAAGTGACTCCAGCTTCCAGCAGCTCTCTCTGATGTTATATGGAAGGAGGCGCTTTATCTGGATTAGTAACTACATCATTTTCTTTCATCTTCATGTTACATTATGTTGGTGACATTTTCAGGCTTCAGAGCCAATTACCAGTTTTCCAGAGTTATGGTATCAACTTATAGTGGTCGTCCTGGAACCAATTAATATTGTTTGTTAATGGAACACTAATTTTTTTTTGTAATTACATTTTATGGGGGACATCTATGAATTCGCATGCGGTATTTTTTTGCCATGTATTGCACCAAAAAACTGCTGCCACACTGTTCTATAGATGGCACTAGACATTTTAATGCACCAAAGTTTGATGCAAAACTGCCATACAAAGTTTGGCATATGACACTTTCATTCATACTGTCGTTTATACACTGCTCTATATCTATTTAGAACTGGTGTGTTGGCGCCAGGTAAATAAAATGGCGCATGCGAATTCATAGATGTCGCTCTATGTATTTTGTATGTAGGTTGGAGAAGTTTGGAATGAAATTAGAGCTGAATTAAACGCTGAAAATATCCGACCTGTGACATCCGATCAGGAAGCTTTGGATGTTATTGAACAAGCTGCAGAAAATATCTGTAAACTTGTTGCCACTCACCAAACGGAAATGATCGAAAATCATCAACAAACGGAACTTCTGGAAGAACAGCAAAAATATGCAGAGGTGAGAGGCGCCATTTATTAACCGACCCCCTAAATCATATAAAACTCCTTAAGGGATGGCCTGGAATGCTGTAAGTTCATAGACAGAAGTGGTGTAAAGGGCTCATCCCATGAATCATGTTTATTTCATTAAAGGGGTTCTCTCACTTTAGACAATGTTAGTTTATTGCTAGGATATGCCATCAAAGTCTGAAAGGTGTGAGTCCCAACTGTGGGACCTGCACTTATCTCCTAAATGAGCCCCGAGTCCTCTCCATTCTGAATGGAGAGATGGTTGGAATCTCACATAGACATGAATGGGATTTCCAAGTTTAGCTGAGCGGCGATGCTCGGCCATAACCAGAGATCTCATTCAGGTCTTTTAGAGCATCCTGAAGCAGGGAAGGAGGCGGGGAGGGCATTGACTTCTATCATCCTCGGTGCGTAAACGCTGGGAAGCAGGGACATGTAATTTCTTTCACCCTCCATTCAATGCACATCGGGGAAGATGGACATAATTCATAACTCGCAATTACGTTGTGTGAACATATCCTTAAACATATTGGGCCTTATGTATGAAAACTGTTTACACATACAAAGAATGGGACATTACTTACTCAAAAAACACTGCAATTTTTTGGGTCGTATTCACAGCTCAATGGAGGGACTAGACTGAACCCAGTAGAAGGCAGCTCCAGCATGTATGCTACCTGGGAAAAAATTAACAGGTGCAGCTAATTGCTGAGCAGCAGCTCACGCACCCCACTGCTAGGGGAATAATTAGATGATAAAAAACTGCACATTAACTTAATACCTGTTCACACCAGTATGCAGAAAAGCCACAGTATAATGCATGGGGAGATTGCACAAATGCAAAAAAAAGGGTGCCATAAATACAGATCCGTGTAGTGCACCATGCTGGCTTACAACCTATTAGTGACACCCATACTATTAGATTAGGCGGGCTGCCCAGCACTTTCTGGTTATCCAACACAAAACACAGACAACTTTCACTCCCCAGCACTGTTGGGTAGATAAAGAATATATGAAAACTGTCTAGCAGTAAGACTGTCTTTGTTGCCCATAGCAATCAATCAGAGCCCATAGCAACCAATCAGACCTCATAGCAACCAATCAGAGACCATCCCAACCCGAGACCCTAGCAACCACTCAGAGACCCTAGCTACCAGAGCCCATAGCAACCAACCAGAGACCATAGCAACCAATCAGAGACCATAGCAACCAATCAGAGCTCAGCTTTTATTTTCCAGATCACTATATGAAATGAAAATTGAGCTCTGATTGGTTGCTATGGTCTCTGATCGGTTGCTATGGTCTCTGGTTGATGTGAGCTCTGACTTTTTGCTATGGGCTCTGATTGGTTGCTATGGGAAACAAAGACCGTCTTACTGCTAGACAGTTTTCATACATAAGGCCCAATATTTCTAAGGATATGTTCACATAACGTAATTGCATTGACAGTCTAGTAAACTGTCCCTTGTTGGAACCGAAACATTTTCTTTAGAAGTCCTGCCTGAAATCTCTTGTATTTTGGTTGTTTGAAATAAGGACTTTCTTGGTCCAAGTGGCTGGTAGACGTGTACCCCTGCTGCTTGTTAGGGTATGTTCACACGGCTTAGTGCCAGGTGCTTTGGAAGCACACGGCACTAGGTCGTAAGTGCCGCGAACAATTCACATGTCACTTCTCTCCCCGGGCGTATGATACGATCGTATTTTAAGCCCGGGGAGGCGCCGCGTAATTCACAGCGTATAAAACGCAATACGTGACGAAATGCGCGCGCAGTTACACGCACATATAAGCCGTGTGGACATAAAGTGCCACTGACTTGTTATTTCGTCCAGTAAAGTTCCCACCAAAACAGAATAATAATAACTGAAGGTGGATCTCCTGATTTCAAGACACCATTGCTCCCTGGTGGGAATCCCACCATAGATAGGCTGCTCTGTTTATAGCAAACTGACATTATGATTCATTCACAGATAAAAGTAAACCACAAGCAACGTGAAATAGTAATGAAATCTTGGGGCAGTTTCTTGGCGAGGACATCGAATTATGAAGCTTTGAAGGTAATTGTATTATATTTTTTATAGCTAATTAATACACAAGCACCTGAACATGTAAAAATAAGGACAAAAGTATTTACAACCAACACTAAAAAGCTGTCAGTGGTTGTTTTGAGCTGTAGATCAGTGTTTCTAAGCCCCTTAAGACCAAGATGTATGTTCCTGGGGTACAAGAATCACAAGATGAGAACCTAGGCTATAGATCAAGAGACTTGACTACTTTAACAAAGGTCCACTTACCTCAGTCTGCCATCAGGTAAAGGTCTGAGTTGTACACCAATATGTAGAGTGTGACTTATATTATAGAGGAGAGAAGCTGAGCTCTGTGATATATAGGGTTATATGATAGAGGAGAGAAGCTGAGCTCTGTGATATATAGGGTTATATGATAGAGGGAGAGAAGCTGAGCTCTGTGATATATAGGGTTATATGATAGAGGAGAGAAGCTGAGCTCTGTGATATATAGGGTTATATGATAGAGGAGAGAAGTTGAGCTCTGTGATATATAGGGTTATATGATAGAGGAGCTGAGCTCTGTGATATATAGGGTTATATGATAGAGGGAGAGAAGCTGAGCTCTGTGATATATAGGGTTATATGATAGAGGAGAGAAGCTGAGCTCTGTAATATATAGGGTTATATGATAGAGGAGCTGAGCTCTGTGATATATAGGGTTATATGATAGAGGGAGAGAAGCTGAGCTCTGTGATATATAGGTTTATATGATAGAGGAGAGAAGCTGAGCTCTGTGATATATAGGGTTATATGATAGAGGAGAGAAGCTGAGCTCTGTGATATATAGGGTTATATGACAGAGGAAGAGAAGCTGAGCTCTGTGATATATAGGGTTATATGATAGAGGAGAGAAGCTGAGCTCTGTGATATATAGGGTTATATGATAGAGGAAAGGAGCTGAGCTCTGTGATATATAGGGTTATATGATAGAAGGGAGAAGCTGAGCTCTGTGATATATAGGGTTATATGATAGAGGAAAGGAGCTGAGCTCTGTGATATATAGGGTTATATGACAGAGGGAGAGAAGCGGAGCGCTGTGATATATAGGGTTATATGATAGAGGGAGAGAAGCTGAGCTCTGTGATATATAGGGTTATATGAGAGAGGAGAGAAGCTGAGCTCTGTGATATATAGGATTACATGCTAGAGGAGAGAAGCTGAGCTCTGAGATATATAGAGTTATATGAGAGAGGATAGGAGCTGAGCTCTGTGATATACAGTATAGGCTTATAGCGGAGAGAAGCTGAGCTGTGATATATAGTGTTATATGATAGAGGAGAGAAGCTGAGGTCTGTGATATATAGGGTTATATGACAGAGGGAGAGAAGCTGAGCCCTGTGATATATAGGGTTATATGATAGAGGAGAGAAGCTGAGCTCTGTGATATATAAGCTCATATTATAGAGAAAAGAAGCTGAGCTCTGTGATATACAGGGTTGTATGATAGAGGTTGTACTCAGAAGTCCTGTAAAAAGGAATGAGGAGTTGTGCGCAAGCGTGACCTGCTCTCCGTTCTGCACGGAAACTTTTGGAGGCCTGTGCTTATGATAGATGTGGGTCCCAGAGTTGGGACCCGCAGCAGTCACACACTCAATATGCCATATATACCTGAAATGTGAACACACCTTTAAATGGAGCCCATGAATGGATGATTTGGCCAAAGTATGGCCAGAACATGATATGAACAAGCCCTAGCTGAGCAATAATGGGTCTGCAGCCCAGCAGATTGCAGAGAGGGGATGACTGGTTAGTAGCAAGCAATAGTTTTTAGCTTATTAGCAGAGGGAACATTGATGCTGCTCCCTGTATAAGCAATGTTGCTGTTTGCTGCTGCCTGGCTGTCCTCTTCTCTGAGCTTCTCATGCTTCACCTCTTCCTCTTCTGGTCCATTCTCTTGCTTCTTCCCCTCTTCTCCTTGATGGCCATATCCCAGGTCTCCTCCACTACTCCATTCTATACTATAGATCCTATACTCACTATACTCCTGGTTTGGCCAGCAGAAGACCCCAGTCCGGACTCAGACCACCCTCAACCAGTTGAGTAACTCTGCAATGAATCATCAGTCTGAAGCGACTCTTGAGGATTACAGACAAAGTGCAAGATGAAATACTGTAAATTTCTTCTTCCAGATTTGCAATAGATAATATCCTGTAAAAGTGATAATCCTTGTCTGCTGTGTAGTCTAACAGGAAGCAAACCAATATCAACCATATAGGATTCTGTTAAATACTTTATTTTTTTTGTATCTTTAGAAAGCAAAACGACTTCAGGAAAAGTCCATTGAATCATCAAGACCTAAACCAAGACCACAGAATATGACCGTCCACTCTACTCAAATCTCTAACCTTAATACTACGGTAAAGGAAACAATTCTGATTTCCCCGCATGGAGCTATTTTCTAATCAGCAGAAGAAAATGTTAATATTTTTTCACGTCACATTTTCAGTGCAGGTTTTGTTGCCAATGCATTTATTGTACAAATAACAAAAAAAAACAATTCTGATCATTTTTAATACAAAAAACACCCAAACGAATACAACGAAATGCACTAAAAACATCACATGTGAATATACTGTATCCTAAGAGAAAGGATAGGGTACGTCCACGCGGCATGTAAAATGCCGGTCAGATTCTGTTTAAAGGGGTTGTCTCACTACAAAGATTAGCTTTCAACATGTAGGGAGCACTCAATGAAGACATTTTCCAAATATATTGCTTTGTTCATTTTTTTGGGTTGAGGAGCTGCAAATGATATTATCACCTTCTGAGGGCTCTCAGGTTTCTCTAGTGACCGACCTGTTTGTTTGCTCTCCCTCTGCTGTTTGTTCTATCTGATAGCAGGGAGTGACATCATCACACAGGTTGAGTCACAGAACTGCTGACAGCCTGAGAGCTTGTTTGTTATCTGATCTTTCAGACAAAAGACACTAATTACTACTGTTTACTTTAGCTCAGAAGCTTCTCTGGAATTCAGAGCAGGAGATTGTTTATCTAGTTAGCAGAAGTCTGAATAAACGGAGCTCATAAGCTAATTACCCATAGCTTGACAAGGAAGCGACAGAATGCATGAATGATGGAATGTTACTGACTCTATGAAACACTGAGATGAGACAACCCCTTTAAGAATCCGGACGGTATTTTATCATCTTTTCAAAGGTTTTGGAGGACGGTTCTGTCCACGGTTTGCGGTTTTGCCCGTTCTTCATAACCATTGAATTTGCACACTTTCTTCCCAAAAACCAGGCGAAAGATCATGCGTGTTCCAAGTTTTTAGGAATGTCGGCAAGTGAAAATCCATTCAGTGTAGACAACTGAACAGATTTTCTTTTAAAGTCTATGGGGACAGTTTCTTGTCGGTTTTCAGAGGGTTTCCAAATCCGCATACTGTCTAAAAATCTGACCAATAAACCTTGCCGTGTGGACGGACCCTTATGGGCGGTGGAGTAAGTTAGCTGCGAATCTGCTACAATTCTAATGTGGAATCTACAGGTGTTACATGCAGATTTTGCGTTAGATTGTGCTGAGAATTTGCTACATCGCATAGGGCGAAGTCCTTTTTGAAAATCTTTTCCTTACACATAAAATTAAGCATGCTGTTGAATTCTGTTTGGATTTTTTCTGTTACATGTGGATGGGGTTTAAAGGGTTTGCCCAGTTTTTGGAGTTTTTTTTTTTTTATTAACAGTCTTTGTTGCCCATAGCCACCAATCAGAGCTCAGTTTTCATTTTTCCAGAGCAGTATTATGAATGAAAGCTGAACTCTGATTGGTTGTGATGGGCAACAAAGACAGTTAGACAGCTTTCATACATAAGGCCCAATGTGTTTATTGACTATATTGTTTTTTTCCGTGTGTGTCTTTTAGGGTACATCCACACGTCATATATAAATTGCCGGTTGGATTTTGTTTAAGAATCTGTACGTTATGTTATCGGTTTTATAAAGGTTTTGGGGTACGGTCCTGTCTGTGGTTTGCGGATTCGTCTGTCCCGCATAACCATTGAATTTGACACCTTCCTCCCAAAAACCGAGTGGAAGTACCGACGGATTTTCTTTTAAAGTCTATGGGAATGGCTTCTTGTCGGTTCTCAAACAGTTTCCAAATCAGCAAACCGTCTGAAAATCCAATCAATAAACCATGCCATGTGGACAGACCCTTATGTTTGTATTTATGTGTATGGCAGTAAGTGATAATGTTCAGAACATCAGTCCTTACCACCGCACACTATGGAAGCGCCAGCTACCCTGTACTAACACATCGATGTGTACCAACCCCCGCTTCTCAATCTGTTAATATTTGTAAGTGGAAGTTTTGTTCGTAAAAAGGGCTAGGGTGGCTCAGTATAGAAAAGCCCCAGTTTGCGACTATACAGTCCCAAAAAAATTTTCCCGTATACCATGTTTTTTAGATTATATCAATCACAGTTTGAGAATGGAATGGGGCTGATTTATCAACACTTTCTAATATTTAGACCACGTTAGACCGTGTTAGATCGTGTTAGACAGTCTTTCAATGCGCTACATTTGTGATAGTGTTTATAAAGCTGGTGCTGGTTTAAGCCGTCTAGTCTTACTTTACACCTTCTATTAGTTGGTGTACTTTCTGCCACTCTTTTCAGTAAACACCTTTGCACCTAAAATCCCCACTTAGAGGCACCCCCCTTATGGGGAAAGAGGTTAAAAAAGTGTCTAAAAACGTCTAAACACCGATGAATGTGGTAAAAGGCTGTTTTCCACTTTTTTTGACGAAATTCCCATGAAAATGTCTTTTGGGTGAATTCTCAGCCTATAAAACAAGCTCATAGAAACCAATAGAGCTCCCCTTTTCATTTTTTCAGACCCATATATGAAAAGAAAGGGCGTTCTGATTGGCCGGAGCTTGTTTTGGTTGCTTGGTTTGTTTGGTCGTTATGAGATCTGATTGGTTGCTATGGGTAAAAAAGAAAGTCTTGGATTAAGACAGTTTTCATACATGTGGACCAAAGTCTCTTTTGGACTGATTCTCAACAGCACCCACCTAATGTTTGGGATACCAAAGCATTGTAGACCATGCAAATAGAGCAAATGTAGTCCAGAAGAGACTATGTTTGCTCTGTTGATTTCTAGGGCTGCCGCGGCCCCTTTTTTAAGAAAAGGTGGGGTTTTTTTTCACAAAAAACCCAGACAGAAGGTATAGGTCCATGTGATCGCCCTTTAAGCATAGCCCTTGCCAGAATGAAGATTATCAGAATAAGCATGGTGCAGGCACTGTGCCAGCAAAGAATGTTGGGACTTCAGCTCTGAAGCCTGAATAATTGTGAATGAAGCTTTGTAATTGGCAAAATAAGCTCTGTTGGTGCCCTACTAAAATTGATTTAGCATGCCATACTGGTTGTTGAATGGACAGTTGCAATTCAAAGTGTTTTTATTTGCACTTGGATACACTGAGCAGCAGGGCCGGAATGGAAAAAAAAACCCACCCCCTGGCACCAAACCCCCCAGCAGCCCACAACAATATCCGCTTAAAAAAAGTCCCTTGTTCTCCACATCGCTACTTTCAAAATATACTAACATGAAGGTGTTTTAAGGGAGCGTTTTTGATGCTTTTTGCTGCATTTTGGGAAAGGGAGGCATTAATGCTGTACATTTTTTACAAAAAACGCATCAAAAAATGCCCAAAAGGTCCCCAAAACAAGCAAGAAAAAAAGCGGTGCAGAGAAACCCCTCACACAGGTCAGGTGTGCATTGCTTCAATTGGGGGAAAACCCCACTGACACTAATAAGCACCCAAAAAAACTACAACCAATCAATCACCCGTGTCGGTCACCATCACTGAAACAGCATGATTCAACACGAAGTAAACTTACCGCTGACAGCAGGGATCACAGGGGGGAAAAAATCTGGGGGAAATTTTTCTCTTCTCCTTTTTTTTTCGGCCAAACCTCCATGGGCGTCTTTCCCCGGATCGTTCCTTATTTTTTTTCCTGTCCCGGTACAGAATGCAATGTCTTCTTCTAACGGTCACTACTCATCCTGTAGGAATTTAACAACCAAATACTTTAGACTCCTCTCTATTCCAGCACTTTCCATCAATTCCCAAACAGAGTTAGACCCTAAAAATTAGAAAATAAGCTAAAAAATGTCAGATGTGGAAGGTAAATCGGTAGACCCCCATTAGGTAGATTAAACAGCGCTTCCTCCCATTAAATTTGTAGGTAGACAGGGCTACCCCAGTAGTAGCCAGGTAGCAAAGGCTGCCCCCAGTAGCTAGCCAGGTAGATGGGGGCTGCCTAGTAACTAGCCAGGCTAGCTGGGCTGCCCTCCGTAAACTAGCCTGGTAGTGGGGCTGCCCCCAGTAACTAGCAGGTAGCTGGGCTGCCTCAGTAAACTAGCCAGGTAGATGGGGCTGCCCCAGTTATTGCCAGGTAGGACCAGTATTAGCCAGGTAGGGCAGGGCAGTAATTAGCAGTCAGGGCCAGTATGTAGCCAGGGCTGGGCCACTTATAGGGTAGGCAGGGGCATATATACCAGGCAGGGCCAACTTTGAGGAAGGCAGGGGCTGTATATAGACAGGAAAGGGCCACTTAGAGGCAGGCAGGGCAGTAATATAGCCAAGCCAGGGCCACTAGAGGTTAGGCCAGGGGCAGTATATGCCAGGCGGGGCCACTGAGGTTGGCAGGGCAGTATATAGCCAGGCAGCGGCCACTCTTACGAGGTAGGCAGGGGCAGTATATAAGCCAGGCAGGCACACTTAGAGGTAATCAGGGGCTGTACATAGCCAGGTCAGGGCCACTTAGAGGTAGGCAGGGGAGTATATAGCCAGGAAGGGCCACTTAGAGGGCAGGCAGAGCGGCAGTTTATGCCAGCAGGGCCACTTAGGGTATGCAGGGGCAGTATATAGCCAGGCGGGGCCACTTAGAGTAAGGCAGGGGGTATATAGCCAGGCAGGGCCACTTAGAGGTATTCAGGGGCAGTACATAGCCAGGCGAGGGCCACTTAGAGGTGGCAGGGGCCGTATAATAGCCAGGCACGGGGCAGTATATAGGCAGGCAGGTCCACTTAGAGGCAGGCAAGGGCAGTATATAGCCAGGCAGGGGCAGTATATAGATAGACAGGGGCTGTATATAGATTAGGAGGGGCAGTATATCACAGGCAAGGGCAGTATATAGCCGGGCAGGGCCACATTAGAGGCTGGGTTGGGGGCAGTATATAGGCTAGGCAGGGGCCAGTATATAGGCTAGGCTCGGGGCAGTATACAGGCTAGGCAGACGCAGTATACAGGCTAGGCAGTATACAGGTAGCAGAGGCAGTATACAGGCTAGGCAGTATACAGTCTAGGTAGAGGCAGTATACATGCTAGGCACGAGGCAGTATATAGGCTAGGCAGTATATTTTAGGCTAGGCAGAGGCAGTATACAGAGCTAGGCCAGAGGCAGTTTACAGGCTAGGCAGGGGCAGTTTATAGGGGAGGCAGAAGGCAGTATACAGGGCTAGGCAGGGGGCTGTATATAGGGAAGCAGAGGCAAGTATACAGGCTAGGCAGAGGCAGTATACAGGCTAGGGCAGAGGATGTATATAGGGAGCAGAGGCAGTATACATTGCAGGCAGAGGCCGTATATAGGGGTTGGCGAGCTGTATACAGGACTTAGGCAGGGGCAGTATATAAGATAGGCAGGGGCAGGTATTAGGGTAGGAGGGGTAGTATATAGGGTAGGCAGGGGCAGTATACAGGCTAGGCAGGGACAGTATATAGGGTAGGCAGGGCCAGTATACAGGCTAGGCAGAGGCAGATATACAGGCTATGCAGGGGCAGTTTATAGGGTAGGCAGGGGCATTATACAGGCTAGCAGATGGAGATACAAGGCTAGGTACAGGGCAGTATATAGGGGAGGCAGAGGCAGTTTAACAGGCTAGGCAGCGGCAGTATATAGGGGAGGCAGAGGCTGTATACAGGCTAGGCAGGGGCAGTATAATAGGGGTAGGCTGGGGCTGTATACTGTCTAGGCTGTGTCAGTATACAGGCTAGGCAGAGGCAGGCATATAGGGGAGGCAGAGAGGCAGTATACAGCTAGGCAGAGGCGTATAATAGGGGAGCAGGGGCAGTATACGGCTGGCAGAGGCAGTATATAGGCTAGGCAGATGGCGTATACAGGCTAGGCGGGCAGTATATAGGGTAGGCAGGGGCAGTATATATGGTAGGCAGAGGCAGTATACTGGCTAGGCCAGGGGCAGTATATAGGGGAGGCAGAGGCAGTATACAGGCTAGGCAGGGGCAGTATATAGGGTAAGCAGGGGCAGTTTTTACAGGCTAGGAAGGGGCAGTATATAGGTGTAGGCAGAGGCAGTATAAAGCGGCTAGGCGGGGCAGTATATAGGGGAGGCAGAGGCCGTATACAAGCTAGGCAGGCGGGCAGTATATAGGGTAGGCAGGGGCAAGTATATAAGGGTAGGCAAGGGCAGTATAATAGGGTAGGCAGGGGGCAGTATACAGGATAGGCAGGGGCAGTATACAGGCTAGCAAGGACAGTATACAGGCTAGGACAGGGGCAGTAGTAGTTTAAAAAAACAATAATTACTCATTACTCACCTGGTTTCATCCTTTCTCCACACGTCGTCCAGGAGCGGCCGCTTTCAACCGAGTGGGGGCCGGAGCAGGCGCTCGATTGATGTCATCACATCGCGCGCCTGCCCCGCGGGCTCCTGGGAGCTGACAGAAGGGATAAATATTCATTGATGTTCAGCCTCGGCTGCTGCCTTGCACCGCGGCGGTGCGGAGGCGGCGTGGTGGCTGCATGCTGGGTCAGTGACCAGGCCCGTGAACGCAGAGGGGGCCATCCGGGCCCCTGGTCTCAGGGTCCGTTGAGCATATGCGGACATTGCGGCCTTTGCGTGCGCCGGCAATCGGGGCCCGCCGGGGGGAATCACCGGACCCCCCGGCAGGCGCTCAGAGCCGGCCCTGCGGCCCGGACCCCAGAGGGCCCGCCGGGCAAAATGCCCGGTTTGCCCTATGCGCCAGTCCGGGCATGATGAGGCAGTAAACAAATGTAAAGGCAATTTTCTAAATCTAACAGCTGTCCACTCTGTCTACCTCTCTTCCCACCCATGATTCTGGACTATAAAGCCACACTCACACAGTTCCATTATGGTACAGTTTTTTTCCCCCCTTTTCCTTAACAAAACTTGGAACGTGGAGTGGATCCAGCATAAAACAGTAGTAGAAGCCATTTTTTTGCCATGAAAAAATAAATAAAAACTGCACCAAACTGTGCTGTGTGAACCTGACCTTACAAAGTTGCAAGGTATTTAAAGGGGTTTTCCTGGAAAAGGAGAAAGATAAATATATAAACTACATGTCATAACGAAAAAATGCCTAAATACCTTTCATTAGAAAAGTCTGCTTGTTTTGTCTAGGGGATAATCATTTATCCTAGAAGAAAATGGCCACTGGGCTCCTCCCTGTGCAGAGACCTGTTCTAGAATGCAGAGTACAGCAGTAGGACAGACTCTGAGTTACTTCCTTGTCAGGCTGACCGACATAACTGAGCATGTGTGCTGTGCTCAGTCAGCCTGCGAGACTTGTAATGTGACGAACGGCTCTGCATTGTACAAAGGAGGCAGTTTCAAATAAAAGTGTGCAAATATATGTGTGTATACATTGCTATATATCAATACATTGGTGCGTATATAGTTTATAGAATATTTATCTCCGCTGGGAAGAAGCGGCTGATGTGGGAAATGTAGCCCAGTGAGGAGAAATACAGAGAAGGAAATAATTATTTGATCCCATGCTGATTGTGTAAGTTTGCCCACTGACAAAGACAAAGACAACAGTCTATAATTTTAAGGCCCGGTTCACACGGCTTATTGCCGACGTAATTGTGGGGATGGATTTCGCCCCGCAATTACGCCGGCTCTGTGCAGCGAGGTCGGGGTGGGGGTCGGCAGCTCGCCGGCCCCATAGACATTCATTATTCATGGCGCATACACGCCGTAAATAATTGACACGTCACTTTCTCCCCGCTTGGCGGATTCGCCGAGCGGGGAGGAGAGACGCAATCCACAGTTCTCTATGAAAACTGTGAATTACCGTAATGCCTGGGACGGATTCCAGCCATATTGCAGCGCAGTATGGCGCGCAATACGACTGGAATCCGTGCCCAAAATAAGCCGTGTGAATGGCCCCTAAGGGTAGATTAATTTTAACATTGAGAGATAGAATATCCAAAATAAAATCCAGAAAATCACATTGTATAAATTATATAAATGTATTTGCATTTTGCAGTGAGAAATATGTATTTGATCCCTCTGGCAAACAAGACTTAATACTTGGTGGCAAAACCCTTGTTGGCAAGCACAGCAGTCAGATTTTTTTTGTAGTTGATGATGAGGTTTGCGCACATGTCAGGAGGAATTTTGGTCCACTCCTCTTTGCAGATCATCTCTAAATCATTAAGATTTTGAGGCTGTCGCTTGACAACTCGGAGCTTCAGCTCCCTCCATAAGTTTTCTATAGGATTAAGGTCTGCAGACTGGCTAGGACACTCCATGACCTTAATGTGCTTCTTTTTGAGCCACTCCTTTGTTGCCTTGGCTGTATGTTTTGGCTCACTGTCTTGCTTGAAGACTCAGCTATGACCCATTTTTAATGTCCTGGCAGAGGGATGGAGGTTGTCACTCAGGATTTTACGGTACATGGTTCCATCCATTCGCCCATTGATGCGGTGAAGTAGTCCTGTGCCCTTAGCAGAGAAATACCCAAAAACATAATGTTTCCCCCTCCATGCTTGACAGTGGGGACGGTGTTCTTTGGGTCATAGGCAGCATTTCTCTTCCTCCAAACACGGCAAGTTAAGTTAATGCCAAAGAGCTCTATTTTTGTCTCATCTGACCACAGCACCTTCTCCCAATCATAAAAATATAGATTTACTGCTTATACTTTGTATTCATCCAGTATATGTTCTTATTTTTTTGCTTTCTCATACAACCCCTTTAACATATGTATTAATATGTTTGCAATATGATGCAATGTATTTTAAAAGTATTTCAACATTAGCATCATATCATTTACATAAACTGTAAAATTGTGTTAAAGAGAACCTGTCACATAGATGATGCACTCCTGGCTGAGGACAGCACAAGCTAGTGTCAGACATGCTGTTTCTAGCACTGTGTCCCTTATTCTGTAACATGCTGTAGTTTTCGTGTATTTAATGCTCAAATCTGCAGTTTTCAGCTAGAAGAGTCATTCGAAGAGTCCTTCAGAGTCAGTTTTTTTTCAAACCCAGCCCACCTGAGGCTAGCCCCTCCCACCTCAACTGATAAACCTATTACTTTGAATAGAAACATGAGAATAACTGCCAGGTGGGCATGGCTAGACTTTTGTGGGCGGGGCTAACACCTGCTCATGAATAAGATTTGAGGGATAAATGCTCTAAAACTACAGCATCTTACAGAATAAGGGACACAGGGCTGGAAACAGCAGGTCTGACACTGGCTTGTGCTGCCCTCAGCAAGGGGGGCATAAACTATGTGACAGGTTCCCTTTAAACAATGTAAAAGTCTGTCACTTTTATATGATGTAATCATAGGAAAGGGTTTTATCATCACAAACATTGATGGCATATTGATAGGATTTGCCATCAATGTGTGATAAGTGCAGGTTCCAGAGTTTCCATTCAGCAGTGCTCGAAACTCCCAAGTGGCCACGTCGATTCCAGCCGTTTCAGGGCCCCAATTCTGGAGATAAGTGCGGGTCCCAGAGGTAGGACCTGCACCTGTCACACTTCAATAGCATATCCTATTGATATGCCGTCAATGTTTGTGATGATAAAACCCTGGCAGGAGGACCAGCGTATAAGCTGTACTTGATAAAATTTGTAAAATTTTTGAAAATTAAAAATCAATGGATTTTGTTTTGCAGGTGGCTTGTGGCCCTGTGGTGACTGTGGAGAGCACACCATCTAAACTTACAGGAGGTCCTCTCGCCGATACAGAGCTTGCCCTCAAAAGGGTTCCCATTAGGGGAGGTGCCCTGCAGAAGGCCAAAGGTGTGAAAGTGTTGGACTAAAGACACAAACGGGAATCTCTTCCAGTCGAGGATTCTGTGTAGATATATTTTAGTGCATGGTCTGTGAGTCCTTTCATGATACATAAAGTATATTTATTAACTTCTGTTAATTATCTTCATCTCCTACAGCAGTGGTTTCCTGTTCCTAACTGGTACAGAACTACAGCATTCAAGCTCCGTTCACCTTCACAACCAATTGTTTTTATAGCCTCAAAAAACTAAAATGAAAAATTTAAGCAACTTTTTGAATAGTAGTGATTCAACATTTCCTGCCACTTTGTATCTACATCTGCTATGGAATTCTGTGTTTCCATGGTGACAGACTGCAAACAAACCCTGTGTAGTCTGATCCTGAGGTCATACTCCCTGCAATTTTTTGGGCTAATAAACTGACAGCAAAAAAAAAGTAAGGGGAGACGAAAAGAGGTATGACTGCAGGATCAAGGTACAATGGGTCTCATTTATGAAAGCAGTCTAAGCGTAAGACTGTCCTTGTTGCTCATAGCAACCAATCAGAGCTCATAGCAACCAATCAGATCTCAGGTTACATTCCTTTTACTGCTGTTGAAAAATTAAAGTTGAGCTCTGATTGGACAGTCTTATGCTTTAGTGTACGTTGTATGGGGTGGCACTCAATGCCAGTAATCAGTGATGTGGTGCTGGTCAAAGTAGGTGAATGTAATTTCACCAACAGACATTAGTCAAGAGAAGATAATTGACCGCACACAGAGAAATAATGCAAAAAGTGTTGGTTTTATTATATCCACAGTCTCCAAGATTTATGTACAAAATCCGTGACTTAGTTATGACGTTTCGGTCAGTTTAGACCTTTTTCAAATAGTCACAATCCTGAAAGAGGTAGAGAAGATGAAGTAAAGGGCCGTAGCCCTACAGAAAAGGAGCCTCCCTTATGCTTTGACAGCTTTCATAAATGAGCTTATAGGCTTATAGGGTGACATGTCCCATTAGGGCTGTGCCATTTTTTTGTGTGTATTTTGCACCAAAAAACTGTTGACGCCCTATTCTCTTTATAAATGAACTGTAGTATAAAAAAACTATGTGCTTTATACACCAGGCACGACACATTTGAATGCGCCTAAAGTAGACACATCAAATATGCTAGCAGTGATATGCTATGCCCCTCCATTGTGCTCTGCGCCTAGATTAGGTGCTTTAATTGTACTATGCAAGGTAGACCAGATGCCAGATTTTTGACAGGCTCTTTCATTCAGGCGCATTATGCACTGATTTAATGTGCCTTAAAACTGGCGCGGTGGTGCCTCTTTTCTGACAGTCTTATTGTTCTTCATTGAGACAAACATAAAAAACAATCTTGCAGATAGAAGTGCAGAAAAAAAATGTGCGTCAGCCAGTCGCGGATATTATAATATGAGAAAGAAAAAAAATCATCTTTTAAAACCGCTCCATTCCAGCACCGCCGACATTTTCCATTACATCCACTGATGACATCACGATCAGTGCTTATGTGTTGCAACAGCCAATCCAGGACTGCTGCAGCCTGTGAATAATCGCAATGTATCGTGAATAATGAATGTGACGTCCTCAGCTGGGAACCCCGGCGGTTGCATTGGAACGGAGCTTGTTTAAGAGGTGAGATTTTTATTTCTTATTTTATCACCTCCACAAACAATTGACGAGCACTTTGTAAAAGTAGAACACGCCTGTAATTGTTAGCCAATGGAAAGTTATTATATCTGTAAGGATGTGTTTTTGTCACTGAAAAACAATAAAACGCAGTTTTCTCAACTGACTAAGGCTATGTATACGGTATTTTAACTTCACCGTCGGATTTCGCGCGGCCCCGTACATTGAGGCTACTGGAATCTAGCAGAAGATAGAACACGGACGGCGGCTCAGCAGAAAATCTGTGCTGTTTAGACTACAGCACGGATTTTCTATCGAGGTCTACACAGCACTAGGTTCAGTCATGGCCTAAGGTGGTACCAGACTTTTTTTTTTCTTATGATGTGTTTGTAGTCTGTTGCAGTAGAGACACTGATCTGCATAGGAGCTGTAAACTCAAAATGATGGGACACTTCTACTCAAGACTTGCATTTGCATAATCGGTAGCGTTCATTGTCCAAACTCCTAATCTTGCACATGGACCCAAAGAGGGTGATAGCACTTGCTTGGTACATCCATCTATCAGCCAGAGCAGGTTACTGCTACACTGGAGGACTATGCTTGACCATGTGTTCCACGGTCTTTCATTCACTTGAACAGCAAGGGTTGTCTAAATCCCTTTAGGGTATGTTCACACGGCATGTTGGATTCGTTTTGGATCGAAAAACACATTCCAAAGCGCTGCATAAATCGCATCCAAAATGCATCCAACACGCAGCTGCGTGTTTGGATGCATTTTTTGCTGCAGCAGAAACGCACCTTTAAATTTTAAATAGGGCGTCTGCTGCATCAAACAGATCAAGAATTGACATGTCAATTCTTTCAACGGATGTGAAAGGCGCATCAGAAAGACGCAATGAGACACGCCTTGGCGATCATTTGTCTGAACACCGATGTGTGTTTTAAATTGAAAGCAATGGAAATCACACTACACAGTGTTAGTCCGGTTAGGGCCCAAACCACAGATCCAAGCACGCATCTAAAAACGGATCCAAAAACGACGTGTGAACGTACCCGAAAAAGGGAATCCCTCAGTTTACTCATACTGCCCAAATCTCAGGCAGCATGAAATAGCCACAGGTTGAATATTTCTAGTACAATGTGTTTTACCTTGTAATACTGCAGCATCTTTAGAGTAGAACACGCTGTGAAACTGAGCCAGGTATGGAGAGATGTGCCATGGCCAGAGGAGATAAATCTGATGTGTGGCTTCTCCCCACCCAGCCCAGCTTCTCTTAGGCCATGTTCACACGGCTTATTCTGGGACGTAATTCAGTCCGTAATTACGCGCCGAAGTGCACCAATTACGGGCCGAATCCATCCCAGTAACTACGGTAATGCACAGTTCTTCATAGAGAACTATGCATTACGTCTCCTCTCGCTGCTCGGCGAATACGCCGAGGGGGGAGATAATTGACAGGTCACTTTCTAGCGGCGTATACGCGCCGCTAGCAATGACTGTCTATGGGCCGGCGAAGTGCCGGCCCCCCGCGCCCGCCCCGCCCCAGGCCACACGGCGTAATTGCGGGGTGGAATTACGCCCCGCAGTTAAGCCGTGTGAACATAGCCTTACTGTTCCTGCGTATATAGACAGACCTATCATTTACTCTGGGTGTTGAGAAGCTGCACAGCTCTTTTTGTGCTCTTGTGTATAGGGAGAGTCCGGACAGTTAGGCTATGTTCACACAGCTTAATTGCGGGACGTATTTCGCCCTTCAATTATGCCATGTGTACGGGGGTGGGGGTGGGGGGGTAGCGGCAAACCCGCCGGCCCCATAGACATTCATTATTCTCGGCGAGTACACACCGTAAAAATAATTGACATGTCACTTCTCTCCCCACTCGCCATATTGTGCGAGCGCGCAGAGGAGCCGTAATCCATAGTTCTCTATGAGAACTGTGGATTACTGTAATGACTGGGACGTATCTCGCCCCGTATTTTGCGCAGTATGGCGTGAAATACGGGCCGAGATACGTCCCAAAATAAGCCGTGTGAACATAGCCTTAAGCTGAGTAACAAGAATCGGCACATCGGACTTGGCTCATGTGGCATTGGCGGCTCTCCCCATAGCTGGCTCAGTTTCACAATGTGTTTTATCCTGAAACATTACTGTGGTTTTAGAGTAATACACATCATACTTTGACAAGGAAATGTGCTGCTATTTCATGTTGTCTGTCATTTGGGCAGTATAAATAGGCTGACAGGTTCCCTTTAAGGAATGCTTGGAGTTGTAGTTCCACAACAGATGGAGAGCTATAGGTGGGAAACTACAGATCTTAAAAAGGGTTTTGTCATCACAAACATTGATGGCTTATGGATAGAATATGCTATCGATGTCAGATAGGTTCTGGTGCCACGTCTGTCTCCAAAACAGGCCTTCCCAAACTCCCTGTTCTGAATGGAGAAATGGCCGTGCTTGCGAGGTTACTCGCCATTCATTTCAATACATGTTCTGAGTACAGCTGGACGCTTGGCTGTACTGTGTTTTGGAGACATTTGAGCAGGGCCGGACTGGGAATTAAAAGGAGCCCTGGCACAAAAACCCCACCAGCCCACATACAATATCCACTTAAAAAATTTCCCTTGGTCACCCACCTCATCACTTCCTAAAACAAACAACATTATAACCACAAGCAAGAAATAATAAGGGGTGCAGAGAAGCCGCTAATCACAGGGTCAGGGACAGGTGTGCACCTGCTTTACAATCAGGGACAAGTCTATGCTGCCACTATACAAACGCCGATACCAACATACACAGACCACATATTGGTCAGACACCTGCTTGGGTCACATCACATGACAGTGACTACAGCACCGATTCAACACAGACGTAAAATAACTCCTGACATCAGGGACTCACAGGAGACGTCTTCTCTGATGGGAGTTGTTCTTTTAGCTTTTTTTTTCTCCATCCAGTACAAAATGAAATGACGTCTTCCTACGGCAACTACTCGTCCCTGTAGAATTTACCACAAAAACATTTTAGACTCCTCTCTTTACCAGCACTTTTCCCTATCAATTCCCACTTCTGTACACACTCCCCATCCATAGAGCCCCAAATAGTAACAGTGCCCTATTTGGTGTCCCACACAGTAATTGTACCCTAAACAGTGAAAGTGCCCCCAACCGATTAAAGGGCCCCCATTTGAGCAACCAGTAGGTAGGTCCACACCCTATATAGAAGGCAGGCATATCGGTAGGTGCTCCTTTTAGGTATGTTAGACCCTAACAATTAGAAATTAAAAAGGCCACATTAGTAAGTTTACAGATTCACTTAGTAGGTGAGGTATATAATCCCCAATTAGGTAGCCCCTCAGTGGGTATATAGGTCCCTTTAGTATATAGATAAGTATAAAGGTCCCCATAGCAGATAGGGTCCCTATTAGGTACTTATAAAGACCCTCTCAGTAGATAGGTAGTTATATAGGGTCCCCTCAGTAGGTAGGTATATAGGACCCCCCTTTAATTAGGTTGGTAAACACTGCCTTCTCCCAGTAATTAGGCAGATAGACAGAACCTCTTCTCAGTAATTATGCAGGTAGACAGGGCCTTCCCTCATTAATTAGATAAGTAGACAGGGCCACCCCACAGTAAAAAGGCAAGTAGACAGGTCCGCTCCTAGTAATTAGGCAGGTAGACAGGGCCCCCCATTATTTAAATAGGTACACAGGCCGTCCCCTATTAATTAGGCTGGTAGACAGCCCCCCCAGTAATTAGATAGGTAGACCGCCCCTTTCCAGTAATTAGCTAGGTAGACAGGGTCTCCTCTGAGTAATTAGGCTGGTAGACCGGGCTGATGTCCAGTAATAAGAAAGGTAAACAGCCCTCCCCAGTCATAAGATAGGTAAACCCCCCCTAGTTGTTAGGCAGGTAGACAAGCCCCCCAGCAATAAGATAGGTAGACCCCCAGTAATTAGGCAGGGAGATAGCTCTCCCACCCAGTAATTAGGCTGATAGACAGGCCTCCTCCTGTAATTAGGCAGGTAGACACCCCCCCCAGTAATTAAGGAGATAGGCCCCCCTGTAATTGGGCAGGTAGACAGCCCTCTCCTCCCCCAAGTAATTAGGAAGGTGGACAGGCCTCCGCAGTAATTAGGCAGGTAAACAGGCCTCTTCAGTAATTAGGCGGGTAGACGGGGGCCCCCATTCATATTCACATCACGTCACCTGCACTGCAGCCTACAGGGAGCTGAATGGCAAGGATCAGAAGATCCCGGCTGTTCTGCCTGAGCCACTGCCTGCACTAAGCAGGCGCCAGTTGTGATCTCTGCATTGCTGGGTCTATGTGACCCAACAATGCAGCTGTGTGGCGAGGGAGGCCTGCAGGCCCCTGACTCAGGGCTGTGGCCCCTGTCACTGTGCAACATGTCGGCGCCAGAACTCGGACCCTGGCGGCCCACCAAGCATTCACCGGGTTGGGTCCTGCACCTACCTGACATTGATGGCATATCCCTTTAGTAATAGAAGTTCTGATGTCTGTGAATAGCAGTATCTACAGTAACTGGCTTCTTGCTTCCAAATGCATAGATCAATTTACTCTGAATAAAAACTCAATGTAATCAATGTAAGATTTTGGATTTATGTGTTTCCCAGAGAAGAATGAAAAAAAAATGACATATCTGCAAGTGTGATACACAATATAAAAAATTCAGGCTGCAATTGTGACAAAGTGTGGAGTGGCAGAGGCATTCATCGAAGTGTACACATCTACTGAGGTACAAAACACCTCAAGTACACAACATGATGTTCCCTTTGTTCCAGCTGTTTTCATCTAACAGCAAGTATGCACAGATATTCACTGCACACTGTGATCTTGTTGCAGAAAGTCTTTTGATAGTAGTAAAACTCAGCACAACATGTTAGAATGTCACCAACCAGAAATCCAACTAAATCGGCTGAAAAGAGAAATGAAAAAAAGCATATAATTGCAATGCTGTGTGGTTCTATGGTGCCTTGGCCGGTACATCCCGCATGGAGAGCCGTCAGTAGTAGCCCATAAACATCCTCAACAAGGTCCTTTAAAGGGGTTGTCTCACTACAAGGATTGCTTTTTATGTTAAAGATCTTGCAAAAACAAGTCACTTTGCAATATGTGTCCATTAACAGTGTCCTACCTATTCTGAGATATCCCCTTTTGTATGGGCTGCATCAGCTCCTCAGGTCGCTATAGCTACAGACCTTTTTTATCTCTCCTGATTGGCTGCCAGCACTGGTTGCTATAGTTACAGACCTGGCTTCTACTGCAGCCTAGTAGAAGCCAGTAAACACGTCCCTGAGTTCAAAATGAAACCAAGAAAACAGGACTGAGGGAAGATGAATCAATGTAGCGAGACGACCCCTTTAAGGAGTTAGACCATAAATCTAGCATGGTAAAATCCAAGCCTTTATTGTGAATTTAACACAGCAAACAGAAAGACATAGATGCTTGTGCTCGCTTACGCGTTTCTGACCCACACGGGTCCTTGATCCATTGATCTTTGACAGTATGTCCAAAATTATCCACTCTACACTTACATCAAATTGTCTTTTAGCCGCACTGTGTCCCCAGTCACTGCTGTGCGTGTTTGAATGGCTTACACCAGTTCGATGTATGACTGCAGTGCAAGAAAAAATGGCCACCCCACTTGTGATTTGCACCAATGAGGAGCAGCTTGCAGTGATTTGTTATTATTGGTCTGAGTGTGCGCCTGGCAGGGCTGGTATTAGACTAAATTGCACTCAGGGTAGGGAGAAAAAATTCCTCCCATCCCTTCATTAACATGTCACGCTACCATGCGACACATCACATCATCACTGACTAGTTTCTGACCGGAAAGGCTTACCCCACTTCCTGATTACACATTTAATTTTCTTTATTACAAGCAGGTTTGAATACACAAACTCTTTTTTGCTCTCGGTTATTCTTCTAATATTTTCGCCTTTTTTTGGGATTTGACATTTTTATGTAATTTTACATTACTTTTTTTTTGGAATAATAATACTGGTAGTCGACGGGTTTCTGTAGGCCTGTTCTTAAGTTGAATATGTATGAAAGTTGGAACAGGCACATTTTTTTTTGCCAAAGATGTATATAAGTGCGGTGTTTTGGCCGGAGTTGGCCTTCAACTGCAACTCTGCTAAAGGAGCATGGGAGAACCAAGGCTGTGACCGGAAGAAGGTACATTCTACACCCATACTAATCGGATAAGTACATGTATAAAACAATGGTATGAAGGGGGAAGTAATGAGTAATCTGTGTGGGTAAAAAAAAAAGTACTGTAGGGCAGTGTTGGCATGCTGGGACATGTAGTTCCTTGCCAGTACCAGCATAACACACTAGGTATCCTTCAAGATTAAGTACTGTAGCTGCTATAAACTATGCCACTCTGTATCTTCACTAGCCACCACTGGTATATTATTCTCACCAGCTATTACTGGAATAAGTTTTCCTCAAGCCTGGGGAGTCAGAACCTTCTCCTCAGCTCCGCTCTGTTGTTGCTCCAAACTCCTTGGTAATGAACCAAACCGCCATTGTGTCTGAATGAGACTACAATAGGCCTCCAGAGACCCGGAAAAACCTGGCCTGGAGTTGCTGCTGAGCAGCTATCCTAACTACACCATGTTTCAGTAACCCTGCTGACTCACCTCACCAAGGAATGTATGTGTATATGTGTGTGTGAGTGCATAGATGCTTGTGTTCACTGCAGTAGTTCCACCAGACATGCCAACTCTCCCGCTTTTGGCGGGGGGGGGTCCCGCTAATGGGGGTCCCCCGCCCTCCCGGCAGAGTTGGCGAACCTCCCGCCGCCAGCAGGCAGCGGGGGTTCTTTAAATGACCGCAGCGCAAAAGTAGCGCTGGTGCTCTACTCTGGCGCTGCCGGGCCACTCCTACAGGCGGGTGAAGCGGCCGCAGCGGCCGCTCACCCGCCCGGCGCGTCTCGCTGTGCAGGGAGGAGGCAGGAGGGATCGTTCCCCTCCTCCCTCCTCCCCCTGTATGTACAGCGCCGGTGTGCGCTGTACATACAGATCAGCATCGCAGGGGGTGTGACGTGCGGCTGCACTCACTTCCCCTGCGACGCTGAGGAGATCGTCGGGAGCTGGATGGGTTGCTGGGAGCCTGGTGAGGTAAGTGGCTTTTATTTTTATTTTTTATTAGCTACTGGGGGCGATGCCTGGCTACTGGGGGCAATGCCTGGCTACTGGGGGCGATGCCTGGCTACTGGGGGCAATGCCTGGCTACTGGGGGCGATACCTGGCTACTGGGGCTGATACCTGGCTACTGGGGCTGATACCTGGCTACTGGGGCGATGCCTGGCTACTGGGGCAATACCTCGCTACTGGGGCTGATACCTGGCTACTGGGGCTATACCTGGCTACTGGGGCTGATACCTGGCTACTGGGGCAATACCTGGCTACTGGGGCTGATACCTGGCTACTGGGGCTGATACCTGGCTACTGGGGACGATACCTGGCTACTGGGGCAATACCTGGCTACTGGGGCTGATACCTGGCTACTGGGGCTGATACCTGGCTAATGGGGACGATACCTGGCTACTGGGGCTGATACCTGGCTACTGGGGCTGATACCTGGCTACGGGGGCATTTCCTGGCTACTGGGGGCAATTCCTGGCTACTGGGGGCGATGCCTGGCTACTGGGGGCAATGCCTGGCTACTGGGGGCGATGCCTGGCTACTGGGGGTGATACCTGGCTACTGGGGGTGATACCTGGCTACTGGGGCGATGCCTGGCTACTGGGGCAATACCTCCCTACTGGGGGTGATACCTGGCTACTGGGGCTGATACCTGGCTACTGGGGCTGATACCTGGCTACTGGGGCAATACCTGGATACTGGGGGTGATACCTGGCTACTGGGGCTGATACCTGGCTACTGGGGACGATACCTGGCTACTGGGGCTGATACCTGGCTACTGGGGACGATGCCTGGCTACTGGGGCTATACCTGGCTACTGGGGGCGATACCTGGCTACTGGGGCTGATACCTGGCTAATGGGGATGATACCTGTCTACTGGGGACGATACCTGGCTACTGGGGCTGATACCTGGCTACTGGGGACGATACCTGGCAACTGGGGCAATACCTGGCTACTGGGGCTGATACCTGGCTACTGGGGACGATACCTGGCTACTGCGGCTGATACCTGGCTACTGGGGCTGATACCTGGCTACTGGAGCTGATACCTGGCTACTGGGGACAATGCCTGGCTACTGGGGACAATGCCTGGCTACAAGGGGGCAATACCTGGCTACTACCTGGCTACACAGGGGTCACTACCTGGCTACTATAGGGGGCACTACCTGGCTACTATAGGGGGGCTACTACCTTGCTACTATAGGGGGCTACTGCCTGGCTATTAGGGGTCACTACCTGACTATAAGGGACATTACCTGGCTATTAGGGGGCTACTACCTGGCTATAAGGGCACTACCTGGCTAGAGGGGCATCTACCTGGCTTTCTTCCAGAGCTGTTATGTATTTAGGTGGAGTGGGTGTGGCTTTTCTAAGGGGTGTGGCACACCAACAAGATGGGAGTGGCCATGCAAATTTTCGCCACGGCGCGCTACGCGCGCCGCCCTCTTGAATCTCCTGCTTTTCCACTTTCAAAAGTTGGCAACTATGAGTTCCACTCACATATACATCTCTCATGGCTCTTCTGTGGCTGGAGTTAAAGGACTTTAGAGTCATGAGCAATGTGATGTCCTGTTAGGTCTTCAGCTCAGGGGTCCTCAAACTTTTTAAGTCAGAGGCCAGTTCACGGTCCCCCAGACCATTGTAGGGCCGGAATATAGTTTAAAAAAAAGTTTTACTTTGTGGGTCGATAAAATTACATTGATACCCAATTTATTTAGTTAATGTTGAAGCGCTTTTTTTTTTTTTTTTTTTTTAAGTGTTTTTATTGTGTAAAACAATATTTATGCATGGTTATCTTCTGAGAGCCATAACGTTTCTATTTTTCCATTTTACTTAGTGTCACATTGGCACTTATATGGCTTTTTGATCGCTTTTTATTCCATTTTACGTGCTGAGGTATGAACAAAAAAAATCACAATTCTGTGACTTTTTTTTTACGGTGTTCACCGTGCGGGTTAAATAAAAAGACAGATTTATAGGGCAGGTTGTTATGTACGTGGCACTACCAAATATGTGTACTTTATTTTTGGGTCTTTTTTCAGTCGATGAGTGTCTGTAAAGGGGAAAAGGGCGGTGTATGTGTTTTTATTTTATTTTTTGTGTTTCACTTTTTTTTTACTTTTTCACTTTTCTCCATAGGGGATTTGTACCGGTATATGCAGCATTGCTGGTCACATGACAACATTTGTAGAAGTCCCACTGCTGACCACATTTGTTATAGATTCCAGCTCTCCCAGATGACAAGTCTGCTTAGCAATAATCAGGGATGGATGTCAGGAATAGATCACCACCAAACTAGACAAACTTGTCATCTGGGAAAACTGTGTGGAAACTATAACCAATGTGTCCGACAATGTGAGCTCTACTAAGTTCTTCACCCAGCTTTCCCAGACACCTGAAAAACTAAGCAAGAAACAGGGACTGGGAAAGCACAATACAATCCATAATCATTACAGGGCTTCTAAAAAGGTGGTCACCTCTGTCCGACCAGGTTAGCTCCTGTCTCATTTCTGTCCTGAGTGGGAGGGTGAAAGAGGGAGGCTCCTGCCCGGATTCTCGGAGGGGGCTCCTGCCCGGAGTCCAAAAGGGGGGGCTCCTGCCCGGACTCTCAGATGGGGCTCCTGCCCTGAGTCTTGGAGGGGGTGGGGGGATCCTTCCCTGAGTCTTGGAGGGGAGCGCTCCTGCCCTGGCACTCCAGGGGGGGCTCCTGCCCTGACTCTCAAAGGGGGGGCTCCTGCCCTGGCACTGGGGGGGGAGTAGGGTGGGGGTCCCTTGCCCTGCCCAGCCTCTCATGGCTCCTCTCCTGTGACGGGAATGCTGAGGACTGACTTCACATCCTGCATCAGACCTCTGGAGGTCAGCCTCAGAGGCGCCTGGAGTGTGCTGTGGGGGAGGCACTATGCAGCGGATGGGAGGTGCCTGAGGGCGGACCCTTACAATATATGGGAGGTGCCTGTGAGTGAGTGAGTGAGTGAGTGGTAGAGGGCGGACACTTACAATATATGGGAGGGTGCCTTGATGAGTGAGGTGAGTGAGTTAGAGGGCGGACACTACAATATGGGGAGGTGCCTGTGAGTGAGTGAGTGGTAGAGGGCGGACACTTACAATATATGGGAGGTGCCTGTGAGTGAGTGAGTGAGTGAGTGAGTGGTAGAGGGCGGACACTTACAATATATGGGAGGTGCCTGTGAGTGAGTGAGTGGTTGAGGGTGGTAGGGCACTTACAATATATGGGAGGTGCCTGTGAGTGAGTGAGTGGTGGGTAGAGGCGGACACTTACAATATATGGGAGGTGCCTTGTGAGTGAGTGGTGGTGGGGGAGAGTGCGGACACTTACAATATATGGGAGGTGCCTGTGAGTGAGTGAGTGGTAGAGGGCGGACACTTACAATATATGGGAGGTGCCTGTGAGTGAGTGAGTGGTAGAGGGCGGACACTTACAATCTATGGGAGGTGCCTGTGAGTGAGTGAGTGGTAGAGGGCGGACACTTACAATATACGGGAGGTGCCTGTGAGTGAGTGGTAGAGAGCGGACACTTACAATATATGGGAGGTGCCTGTGAGTGAGTGAGTGGTAGAGGGCGGACACTTACAATATATGGGAGGTGCCTGTGAGTGAGTGGTAGAGGGCGGACACTTACAATATATGGGAGGTGCCTGTGAGTGAGTGGTAGAGGGCGGACACTTACAATATACGGGAGTGCCTGTGAGTGAGTGGTAGTGGCGGCCACTTACAATATGGAGGTGCCTGTAGGTGTGAGTAGAGGGCGGACACTTACATATATGGAGGTGCCTGTGAGTGAGTGGTAGAGGGCGGACACTTACAATATATGGGAGGTGCCTGTGAGTGAGTGGTAGAGGGCGGACACTTACAATATATGGGAGGTGCCTGTGAGTGAGTGGTAGAGGGCGGACACTTACAATATATGGGAGGTGCCTGTGAGTGAGTGGTAGAGGGCGGACACTTACAATATATGGGAGGTGCCTGTGAGTGAGTGAGTGGTAGAGGGCGGACACTTACAATATATGGGAGGTGCCTGTGAGTGAGTGGTAGAGGGCGGACACTAACAAAATATTGGATTTGCATGTGAGAGAGTGGTAGAGGGCGGACACTCTGCAATGTATACATTTGCATATCAACGATCGGCAGCGGCGGGCCGGATAAACGTCCTCTGCGGGCCGTAGTTTGAAGACCCCTGCTTCAGCTTATCGAAAACACTGGAGGTTTGCATAAACGGTGCTGTTTCTTGGGGTAGGCAGGGCTCAAAACCACCCGCGGCACCCCTCCCCCATTCACTGCACTTGACACCCTGGGCGGTCTCTCATCCTGTTGTCCTGGTGTTTAGTGCCGTTATATATCAAAGACTTTATGTACAATGTGGAAAAAGTCTTTTTTCGTGAAGAAGTGTGTATGGTGGGATAGAAATTAGATAAAACGTATTTTGTGAGGATGTGCAATCCATGCCTCTCTCCTCCATGTTTAAATATATATGTCTATTTCTTTGCACACATGGACCAGCACTCCTCCCCATTTGGCCCAGGTGTTTTTAATTAGCAATAGTCTGTATAAGGGTTAATGCCCTGTTTCTTGCAGTCTGTATGCAGGGAGCCCTGGGAAGGTGAGCAGTGTCTACCTTGCCTTTTGTGGTGGTGGTGCGTGTGGCGGCCATTGCTGCTGTGATGCTGTGGTGGTGCAGTCCAGACCCGGGGGGCTGGGTCTGGCAGCAGGGGTTTGCTTTTGGGGCCACTGGGCTGTGCCCCCCATCTGTGTGGTTTTTGCCGCGGTGGTAGCCGCCATGCAGTGTTGCCCCCATTTAGCGTAGGGACCCACTTAATAGAGGTCTCCTCGACGTGGCAAGTGGGCCTATACGTTTTGATCAAAGAGTATACCAAGAACCTCCTGTTCATATTTTATATAGTTTTGCTGAGAAGCATTAGATAAAACGTATATTGTGAGGATGTGCGGTCCATGCCTCTCTCCTCCATGTTTAGATGTGGTCAGAGCCTAACTGTTGTAAGTACTCCCTCACAGCCAACCAGCCTTAATACTCAGGACATGGTTGGCTATATATTGGATGCTTTCATTGCCATTAGGTTTATTGGCATCTTTATTTTAAAGCTGAACTCTAACATGCAAAACCACCTTTCTGTTATCTTAAAAGAATACAGCCTCAGGAGCTGGGCGGTAGGTTCAGATTATGGTTAGTGAGGGATGTTAATGTTTAGTTAGAGGCTAGACGGCCTACTGCTTATGTTGTGTATATTGTACATTGACCTGTTCATGTTTGATGAGTTAAGAAGGTCCGTTTTAAACCTAAATATAGTATTGAGTAAGTGATGTGTACTGATGTGCCAGTATTGAACATGTCAACGATTTTCTAAGTAAATATATTTTTAAAGGTGCTATCAACATGAAAGTCTCACCAGATGTCGGTAACAACCCATCCAACCCACCCAGGCAAAGAAATCAACCAATAGATGTCCGAAAATTATATGTAATAATGAGAAATGACACAGGGAAAAAGTATTGAAAACACTTACTGAAATATATTTAATACTTGGTACAAAAGCTTTTGTTGGTGATGACAAGACGCCTCCTGTATGGGAAAACTAGTCGCCTGCATTGCTCAGGTAGGATTTTGGCCCATTCTTCCACACAAATACGCAAATCCTGAAGCTTCTGTGGGTTCCTTATATGAACTCTGAGCTTTAGTTGCTTCCATAGATTTTCTACTGGATTCAGCTCAGGTGATTGGCTAGTCCACCCTCATTTCATCTTCATCATCATGGTAGATGGCAGCAGATTTTTATCAAAAATGTCTCGGTATGTTTGTCTATTCATCCTTCCTGAAAAACAGCCCACAGCCCACCCTGATGTTCCCACCAGACTATATTCTCCCAGTATTTAAAATGCTTCAACATGCTTTTTGTTTAGCAATGGAGTCCTACGTGGTGAGTCTGCATACAGGTCAAGTGGTTAAGTGCATTACTTATTGTTTTTTTGTTTTTTTTAAACAATTTAAGCTGCTGATTCCAGGTCTTCCTGTAGCTCTCCAGAGGTGCTCCTTTGCTCTTGGACAACCATTCTTATAATTTTTTTTCACTCTGTCTAAAATCTTGCATGGAGCACCTGGTCATGGTCAGTTTATGATAAAATGATTTTCTTTCTACTACCGGATTATAGCCCCAACAGTGCTCACAGGACCCTTCAGTAGTTTAGAAATTGTTCTGTGACCAATGTCATCAGTATGTTTTGGAACAATTAGGTTGCAAAGGTCTTAAGACAGCTCACAGGCTTTACCCTCATAGATTTTTTCTTACAGGGCATCTTGGTTTGGGGGACACCTTTTTATGGGCCCATCATTTTGAACCCGACATTGTTTTTCAATAAGTGGCAGGATTGCTTACTAATTCCAGATAGATTCTAGCTGTTTCACTAGTGCCACCTTAATGAATTAATCACCGCAAGTCCGTGACCCAAAATGGGGCCCCTACCCCTTTCTTCAACTTAAACCAAAAAGATAGGTCACCAAAAACCACTTAGTCAATAACATGGTAGCGTAAGAACGAAAAATCAAAGAAAAAGGAAAAGGTAACGAGGTTTTTTAGAGTTTTTCAAACCCTTTGGGAAAAAGTTTTGGGTACGGCGTTAGAAATATGCATCCTAATTGCAACGCTCTTCCGTAGTGAAACTTGTAGCAGCAAGCGGATACTTGAAGGTACTTGACAAAGGGGGCGTGTTTCCTGAAACGTAGTGCAGCCTGTGAGTGAATGAGTTGTGAGGTATGCATGTTGCTACAATTTTTCGCTAATGAAGTGCGTTGCAATTTGGATGCATATTTCTAATGCCGTACGAAATCTTTCCAAGGCTTTGAAAGGACTGCAAATAACCGTAAGTTACCTATCTTTACTTTGACTTTTTTCTGTAAACTTACGTACCTTTTTAAGTTTATTATAAATTTTAAGGGGCAAAAAAAGCGTTTTTTTTGGGGATTTAACGTTGTCCTGACTTTACAGAGTTTTTCTCTCTTCCTTCAGGTCCCTACTTGTTCCGTGTCTTTTCACTTTGGGTTTTTTTCCCCTTTTCCCGTGGGTTGGAGGGTTCTTTCCAACATCGGTGAGAGTTTTTGTCAAAAACACCTGGGGGATAAAATAATATAACACACATATTTATATATGTGTGTATGTATTTTATATATTAAAAAATTTATATATATATATATTTTTTATTTTATTAAAAAATACATACATTATATATTTGTTTTTTTTTCTAGTTTTTTTAATTTTATTCTCGGTTCCCCAAAAATTAAATGTACCCACTTCCTAGTTGGAGTCGTACTTTTAGGAGAACAAATAGCAGAACATAGATTTTCTCTAGGCTCTGAAGAAGCCCCTAAGTGTGTAAGATTTAAATGAAATCTCCACTTTTTATCTTCATTCTGATCTATTACTTAAAATATCTTTGTAATAGTTCATTTTTGCGATGCAGAGTTCCAAATCCCCTGCATAGTCATAAAAAAAAAAAGAAGTTGCTTGTTTTTTTTTTAAATCATGAAATTTTTTTATTGATTTTACCAGTAAACATAATTCAAGAAAACATAGCTACATAAAAAAAAGTTTTGGGTTTTTATTAACAATTTTAATTCGGATAAAAAAAAAGAGTTTTTGAATACTGTAAGCCCTGTTTTTTTCCATCTTGCACAGTTCCTCTATCCGGGGAAGAACAGGGGGCAGATACGAAATACGAAGAAAAATGGCGCAATTGCCCCCAACTTGGGCAAACGTTATAAACCTATAACATGTTAAAAATATAAAACCCTTAAAAAACCATAGCCAAATGGGGAACTTGTCCATAAATTGAGAGGTTTTGGGTGAAATCCCTGGCCCAATTTTCCCCTCCGTCAGTGAGATGAAAAAGAAAATTTACTCCCCCCTTTCCCGCCTTCCAAGACACCAAACCCCCTTTTGGGTCATCAAGTACCAGGAATTCCGAGAAATGGCGGAAAAAATTTAGGGAAAACTCTGCATCGGGGGGGAAAGTTCAAAAGAAGCGTTGCCATTGTTTTTGAAAAAATTGGGTTTTGCTTGGGCCTCTTTTTTATTTTCAGACGTTTATCCTTTCCAGCATGTTTGGGATCTTACTGAAATGTTTTAACCATATCCTAGACGGGATCCCTTTAACTAACCATGTACCCAACAGGGAACGCTTTGGGTGCCATCATTTTAATTTTTTTAGGGTTTTGTGGCCCCTGTGGGGAAAATTGTGGGGTTAGGATCTGGTTTTGGAAATTAAAAGGTTTTTGTTTTCCCCAAAAATAGGGGCCACAAAAAGGAAACAGATCACCCAAAATGTTTACATCCGACACGCCACAGACCATGTATCAGATCCGTTTGATGGGGTTGGGGACTCGGGGCAGGGGCCCTTAGTTTTCTCCGGAAAGGGACGGGGGAGGTGGGGGTATTGAATCCCAAAATTCTTTTTAAGGCTTTTGCGGAAATTTGTAAACCCGCCCAGGATTTCAACTATTATCGTCTTTCTGACTTTTCCCCCCCCCCCCCTCCAAAACCCCCACCCGCCATATCATACTTCAGGGGAAAATCCCGGGTCCCCCCTCCAAAGGAATACATCTTTAGCCGTCTCCCATTTTTAGGCCGGGAAAATTTCCCGCGGGAAATTTATGGACAAACGAGTGCATGGCGCCTGTGGTCCCCATAAATTATCAAACAGTTAGGTTTATAAAAAAAGGTTTGAGAGCCTATTTTGGATTTAACAAAGCTTACTACCTGTCTGTATGCAAAAAATTGCTTTTGGTCTAGCTTGTAGAGGTTTTGTAATTCCCCCAAGGAAGAAACTCCCTTTTTCTAACAAAATTTTTATTGGATAACCTTTTTTTTAGGCCTAAAGACTTCCGGGGGAAGATAATCCTTTTTGCTACCTGGGGAAAAAACCCGGGTGTTTCCCCCTCCAAAAGAAAAAACTGCTGGGGGTTTGGTAGGGGTTAAAAACCCCAAAAAATTGCGAGCCGCCTTCCAGGCGCTGATGGTATCTCTGATTATTAGGCCTTGTTTGGCTATAGGTGGGAGGGCTTTGTATGGGGTGTGTAGTAGGGCCGCTAAGTTCCAGGGGGTAACCAAAATTTGGGCCCCTAGGGGCCCTGTTGGAATAAACCCATGGGTTTTTTCACCCCCCCAACCCAAAGCCCTGACGTAGTAAAGGGAGCTTTAAAAGTAGACCCTTTTTGTTTGGTAGGTTAAGCCCACCCATTTCTTTTGTGAGTTTCAATTTTTTCAGGGGAATTTTTTGGAGTTTTTTAAATTTTTCCATATGAATTTACTGATTGCCCAGTTGGGGTTTTGTTTTAAAAAATTTATTTTAAGTAAATAGGGGGAAAAGTTTTTTGTTTATATAGGGAAATTTTCGGAAACTTACCCTTTTTTAAGTGACTGCGGGAAACTAGCAAAGGCAAAGGCAAGGTTTCCCCCCTGTCCCAGTTTTGGCACAAAATTTTTATGGATTATTGGAGGGGAAAATTTAATGATACAAAGATTCCCGAGGACCCCCCCCTAATTTTTTGCCCCCAAAAATTTAATTAATTCTTGGGGCCCCCCCCACCCTTTAAAGGGGATTTAAAAACCTTGGGGGTTTTTGCCCCTTTCCCCAGGGGTTTTTCTAGTATTTCAGATTTTTGAATATTGTTTTTTAAAAAACCCGAGTCCTACAAAAAATTTTTTTAATAACCCCTAAATCCCGGTTTCCTCTTTATCCGGATGGGGCCCGAAAAATAGAATCATCCGGCAATAAGGGGCTTTTTTTAAACTAAGATTGCCTATTTTTTATTCCCCCTTTAGCTTTTCCCTATTTCAAAAAATCTAGACAAAAGGGTTTCCCTGGCTAATTTTGAAAATTAGGGGGGAGAGAGGGGCACCCTGCCATACCCCCCCCCAGGAAGAAAGAATCCGGGCATAAAACCAAAGGGTAACAACCTTTCCCCGGGGTTAGAGAAAAGAGAGGGAAAATATTGTTTGAAGGCGCCCCAATTTTACCCACCCGGTCCAACCCCCCCAAACAAACCTTTTCCCGCCCAACAAAATTAAAAAAAAAGCTTTCCCAAACATTATTGTGAGTATAGATGGAGACTGGTGGCCCTTGGGGTTGGTTTTTATGTCATCAAGAATCAGCAGGACCTTCCGGATATTTGGGCCCCTGTACCTTTTTTGACAAATCCCCCTTGGGGGGGTAGAGATCAAATTTTGGCAATGAACGCTAATCTTTTCTTTCCATGAATTTTTTTGGGCAATTTGAGGGCCACATTTTTAGGGGTATAGGGCGGGGTAGGCCGGCCCCTTTGGGGTCTTTTTTGGGTTTTGGTTTTAAAAACCCCTTATGTGGGGTTTTGTTCCCTGAAATTTTGGGGGGTGGATCCTGATGAAAAGGGGAAATTTTGCATTTTTTCTAAGGTGGGGGGGGAAATTTTTGGGAGAATATCTTAAAAAAATTTTAAAGTGTATCCTCTGGCCCCCGGGGCTTTTTGATTGGTCAGATTTCCCCAAAAATATGGGGTTTTGGGTTTCCCGCAAATTTTTAGGGGCCCTTTCCCGAAAATCTCTCTCTTCTTGTGACAGTGTCGGCATGGAGACCTCATCTAGCCAGTCCTTTGGATCTCCTGTGTCCGGACCAAAGGGGCGTTTTAAAACCGGGGTAGTAGTCCCCTTGGGAAAATTGGGTAAGGGCCCTTTCCTTTTGTGTTTGGTAGGCCCTTTTCTTTTTTTAAAGCCCTATTTCATATTTTAGGGTTTTTAAACCCTTTTCTAACCGGGCCAGGATTTTTTTTGGTTTTTTCCCAAAATTTTGGGGAGTCTTTGGGCCCCGGGGGTTTGATTTGGAGATTTTTCTGTTTTTAGCATCCCAAAGCTCGTATTTCCCCCTTAGCCGTTTTCCAATTTTCCCAAAAAATTTTCGGGTCGAGGGGGTTTTTTAAAAAGTAGTGTGGGAAATTCCCAGGGGTGTGCGAAATTCCTCGATTTTAGAGGTTATTAGTTTTTCCTGTAAGGGTTTTTTAAGAATGTACCCCCCTCAACACTGCTTTTGGGATTTTTCCCCGGAAAAAAATGGGGCAAAAAAGGGGTTTTCCAGATTGTCTTTTGTAAAATTCCCGCCACCACCCCCCCGGAAAGGGTTTTCCAAAAATTCCCCATTTTTCTTATAGGTACAGGGAAAGCGCCCGAAATTTTTTCACTGGGCCCCAGGAGAAAAAAACATAAATTTTTTCCCTCCCAAATGGGGGAAATTTTATCTTTATGACTAATTTTTCGGGTGGTCACCCCCTTTTACCCCCCGCTATCATTTCTGGGGAAGCTAAGAAATAATCAATCCTCGACCAAGTGTGGTGAGGAGGGGAAAAGAAGGTGTACTCTCTGCCTTCTGGATTAAATGCTCTCCAGACATCGCGGAGCTGAGGGGGTCCTAAAAAACCTGCCAAAATTTGGGTTTTTTTAAAAAAACACTCCCTTTGGGTTTGTCCCTTTAATTAAAATTATGTTTCGTATTCAATCCCCCCCCCCCCCCAATTTATTTTTTTAAGGGGGTGGTTTTCTGCTGAAAATTTTTTTTGAAATTCCCCAAAAAAAACTTAAATTTTCCCCCGTTTGGGCCCCTTAAAAATTTTATTTTTTGGCATCTGGGGGTTACTATAGAAAACAAGAGCTTTTTGTACCCGGCCCCTTAGGGGCAAATTTCTTCATGGACTACCGAGTATCTAAAGTTCTTGTGAAGAAGTATGATAACTCCCCACTTTCCTTCGACAGCTGGGGCACCAAAAACTTGTCCCACCCATTGCTTCCTCATTCTAAAAAAATCTTCCTTTGCTAAATGGGTCTCTTGGATCAATGATATATCAGGATGTAATTTTTTCAAGTGCCTTAAGACCATTGACCTCTTTTCCGGCGATCTATGACCTTTAACATTCCATGATACCAGATTAACCATTATGGCAAGGGAAGTAGGTAACCCTAAAGGATGTTGAGGAATTTTGCAAAGCACTCATGAGGGTCTTCACCTTAGGATGCGTATACAGTGGCTTAATATTTTTCAAAACATAAATTTTGAATAACTGAACTTTTACATAAATGAGAACCATGGCCCAAGTCAGGACTTTGACTGGGCTAGACTTAATGGAAGCCTTGGCTTCCATTTTGAACCTCATTGGGGAAAGGTAGTGTATTTTTGCCCCAATGATACGGTGCTGCAGGACCTCACTTTTTTCCAGCAGTATGGTGGCAACTATTTCTTTCAATACCGCCCTATGGAGCGGCTGTGACCTAATGACACAATTATCGAAGAAAACATCACCCGCATTCAACTTGTGTAGTCTGAAATTATCATTTTCTTTGCTTAATGAAGCACATTCTCCAAAAAGTGATGGGTGTTACTATATGTAGCGGCCAAACGCCCCCCCCCCCCCCCCATCAGACCTCAAAACCAAAATCGCTCTGCATTCCCCAACAGTATCATGTGACCAATGCTGAGGCCAGTCGTTTACGTTGTTCTTTCGGGATCTCCCTGTTCCTAGAAATGACGCTGTCGTTGTGAGGAGCAGGAGAGGTTGTTGGCGTAAGATCAGAAAGGTTCTCTTGTAAAGAGCGCTGAGGGGAGTTTCCCTTGGGTGATGACTGCATTCTATCTACGTAGCTTTGGGCTTCAACTGGTGAGTGGAAAGTGGACGAGTTTCCGTTTTTGTGGAACACACGTAAAACCGCTGGGTAGATTAGTGCAAATTTTTCTTGTCTACGGTATAATGCAGTGCAAACTGTGGAGAAGGCTCTCCTGCGTTTAGCGACTTCTGCTGAGAAGTCTTCAAAAATTAGTAGCTTGGATCCTTGGAAATACAAGCCGGATCGAAGTGACTTGAAAGCTCTCAGTATGTCTGATTTGTCGGCAAAGTTTAGATATTTGACGATCGTCTGTCTCGGTCTCAACTGGGTATCGTGGTTCCTATCTTCTGTCTGAGAATCACTTTTATCACTTCTCAAGTTGGGACCCAATCTGTGAGCTCTTTCTATCAGGCACCTTCTGGGTATTCCCAGGAGCTTAGGGAGATCTTGTTCGCATATATTACTTAAAGCATGTTGAGGAATGGATTCCGGCAAGCCGATTATTCTTAGGTTGTTTCGCCTGGAGCGATTTTCCAGGTCGTCAACCTTGTCCGCCAGTCTTTTGTTGTCAGACAGGACATCATTTAACTGCGCACGAAGGGCATCCGCATCCATCTCTAATGTTTGGACTTTAAATTCTAGCTCTTCCAGCCTATCTCCATGTTCCCGCACTTCTCCCTTTACCTGTGCAAACATATGGGCCACTGTGGCCGCTAATGCCTCTTGGAGATCGGGGGCTATGATACGTGCCACCTCTGTCGCAATTTTTTTTATAATTGTCCTCTGGGACCACTGGGACTTCTGTGGAATCATTATTTGCAGATGGCTTTGGGCTGTTGGACTTAGTAAATCCCATATCCCCTTCCATGGGAAGCGTCAGGTTTCTCTGGTCTCCCGCCTCAGCAGAGAGGGGCTTCCCGTTTTTGTTTTGTTGTTTATTTGCTTTAGCTTTTCCCATCTTCTGTATGTAACGTTCCATACAGGGTGGTTTATGGGAGTTATGGGCCCCGTGTACGGGTTTGTTGCCGGGTGCCCGGTACCTTAGAGAGGAGCAGCAGGCTGCCTCTCACTACCTCCGCAGTCTTGTCCCCACTGTTCGTTCAGCAAATGGCGCGCGCTGCACGCTCGTCTGTGTCTCTCCTGATCTTCCTCCGATTTAGCCCCGCAAACGAACCGAAGGCCGCCTTGGGGTCTCCGCCGGACCTTGGGAGCTGCCTGGAATATCGGTGAATGCTGGATGCCGGTGGATTTGCCGGTATTTAGTCACGCCGCTCCGGAGCTCCTGCAAGCACGTCACCTCATGCTGGCACCGGAACCGGAAGTCCAAGTTGCTTGTTTTAAGAGTATGCTGCAATTTTTGGGCCATATTCACAGCTCAATGGCTGGACTAGACTGAACCCAGTAGCAGGCAGCTCTGGCCTATATGCTACCTGGGAACAATTAACAGGTGCATCTAATTGCTGAGCAGCAGCTCACACACCCCACTGCTAGGGGAATAATTAGATGATAAAAAACTGCACATTAACTTAATACCTGTTCACACCAGTATGCAGAAAAGCCACAGTATAACACATGGGGAGATTGCACAAATGCAAAAATACCAATAAAACAACCACTCACATACTCTCAATGCATTTGGGGGGGTGGTTGCTGGTACTACAATTGTTAGTGTAGGGACTTGCAAGACATGAGGACCGTTGATGCCAGTTGCGAGCTTGCGTACCGGCGCCCCTGTAACAACTAATACCTCATATTTAACATTTTTCTAGTATGTCATATTTTTTATCTGCCCAACAGTGCTGGAGAGCGGAGGGTGTCTATGTTTTGTGTTGGACATGCAGAAAGTGCTGGGCAGCCCGCCTAATCTAATAGTATTGGCGTCACTAATAGGTTGTAAGCCAGCATGGTGCACAACACTTATCTTTATTTCTGGCACCGTTCTTTATGGCCTTATTTTTATGCCTTTGTCGTACCAGCAACCACCCCCCCCTTCATGCATTGAGGGTATGTGAGTGGTTGTTTTATTGGTATATTTGCATTTGTGCAATCTCCCCATGCATTATATTGTGGCTTTTCTGCATGCTGGTGTGAATAGGTATTAAACTAATGTGCACTTTTTTATCATCTAATTTTTCCCATAGAGGTGGGGTGTGTGAGCTGCTGCTCAGCAATTAGCTGCACCTGTTAATTTTTCCCAGGTAGGACATATGCCAGAGCTGCCTGCTCCTGGGTTCAGTTTAGTCCAGCCATTGAGCTGTGAATATGGCCCAAAAATTGCAGTGTTTTTTGAGTAAGTAATGTCCCATTCTTTGTATGTGTTTTTTCTGTAAATTGTTTTAGGAGTTTACTGTATATTGTTTTAATGTTCAGGTCATTGCATACACAGTACACAGCTTGCTCCCGCGCAGCCAGAAAATTGTCCTGTAACCACATATACATAGGGAAGTTGGAGCTGTGTATCAGGAAAATCAGTGTTCTGACCATTGTGAAGATATATTAATCAGTACAGAAATACAAATCACACAAAATGTCTTTTATTCTTGGATACCAAAAATATGTCTTATCTTTATTTCATTGAGTTATATAAATAAATTACATACTGATGAAATACGTAATGCAGCTCACGGATCTTTACTCATGACAAATACAGTATTTCAGTTGGTTAATAATCCAGAAATGTCACATTCTGCTGAGGTCACGTTTTATATTTATGACATTCTACAATCATTTGGTTTTCCTTTGGGTGAGAATTCGTGGCCTACCTGAGATCGTCTTACTTCAGAACATTTTTAATATATTTGCAGAGTAAGAAGGCAACCTTGGTATAAAATATATAATCGGACATAACAACCTTCTGGACAAACACTGATTTTAATAACTACATTTTACTTAACGCCTCTTAATATGACGGGATAGCACTTGCCACGTTAAAACCAGCATTTAATCAAAGGATTCCTGTGAGGAAAACAAAAAGAAGAGTTACTAACAGAGTAACATGTGAGTAATGCTATGCTTTCTTAATATATCTTTATAGCAATCAGAGCTCCATTTTTCTGATACACAGCTCCAAATCTTCTGCATAGAGGTACATAGGGTATTCTCACCCCATTAATTAGCCTTTAAACAGGTAGGTAAAGGTGAATAAAGACTCTTACCAAATACACTGCTGTTTTGGTTTTGCTTTCCTGTGGAGCTAGAGCAGCTCTTATCTCCTGCTTTTGTACACAAGCTTCTCTAGGTTACTGACCATATCTCTGTCCTCTAACAAGCTCTAGCAGTCCTGGCCGGCATGGTGACGTCACTCGCTGCTGTGTCTTATCAGCAGCACAGGAGCTTGTTTATCTACCCATTAGGGTATATTCACATGGTATATAGCAGCACCTACCTGTGAGCTCCACTATACGCCGGCTGTTTCAAAGTAAGTACCGGAAAGAGGTGACATGTCACTTCTTTCTTCCGGCGCTCACTATGCGCCAGGGAATACGTCTGTAAATCATAGCACTCGAGTGCTACGATATTACCGTATTCGCAATATGCCCGAAGTACGCCCCGCAAATATGCCGTGTGAACATACTCTAAAGGTATTTTGACGTGGTTTTGGACGAGGTTTTCGGAGCGTTTCCTCGCCCAAATCCTCATCTGAAACACGCTTCTTCAGAAGAGGTTTTAGAGGCGTTTCTCGGAGAGATTTTGGGCGAGGTTTTGGATGAGGTTTTGGATGAGGTTTTCAACGAGGTTTTCACCCATACAAGTTAATAGCCAGGACAAAAACCGCATCGAAAACCATACCGAATACACGCCAAAAACACGAGACATTGACATGACACTTCTTTTTCAGCGCTTCCAAAGAAGCGCGTAAAAACCTCGTTGTGTATGAACTACAACGAGGTTTTACATAGGAATCAATTAAAGGGGTTGTCTCGCTACAAAGAATAGCTTTCAATTTGTAGGGAACACAAAATAAAGACATTTTCCAAAAATATTGCTTTGTTCCTCTGTTTTCCCTAAGGAGATACAAGTGAATTTATGACCTCCCTGGCTATTTCAGTTCCCTCAGTAACCTACCTGTAAACAATTCTCCCCCTGCTGTTTGTTCAATGAGATAACAGTGAGTGATGTCATCACACAGGTCATGGCAGTGTCTGTGCTGCTGAGCAGTAAAAATCTTGATTTATGTAAAATAAACAGCACTGTAATTAGGGCTTTTGTTTGAGGGATCAGATAAAGCCTTCTGAGAGCAGTTTGAAAAGCTGCTTAGCTAATCTGATCTAATTAGCAACTGAAAGCATGGAGCATGGAGCTGTATGCAAATGAGTCAGTCTGAACCAGGAAGTGACAGAGTATTTCATTCATGCATTCTGTGAAACTCTGAAGGGAGACAACTCCTTTAAATGAACTGGGGGCATTTTTGAAGCGTTTTGGATGAGGTTTTGGGCGAGGAAATGCTCCGAAAACCTCACCCAAAACCACGTCAAAATAAGCCGTGTGAACATGGTCTTACAGTTTTGTAGCCTTTTGCCCTGCTATTTAAACTCTTCCATTACCAATTTCCCTTTACCAGACTCATCTAGGAATAAAGCTAATGGCAATTACTGCTGTAAAACCACCCACAGCCTGAATAGGAAGGGGGAGCTGAAACTGGTTGTGAAGAGTACACTTTTTGAAACTGCATTGTAAGAACACCCCCTTTAAATGATAAACTAGAAGAATTTTTAGCAGGCCACAAATATGCAGTAGGCCCACACTAGTGGTGACTGAAGGCAGACATATCTGATAATTTTAAGCAGAGAATTTGGACCTGCATACAAGCATAGCCCCCAATTACTATAAAGGTATATGAAGAAATTAACTGGTACAGAATTTAAGATCTATATAGCTGAAATGGCTTACAATGGCGGAATATTTTCTAAAAATATCAAAATAGAAGTTTTATTGTAATAAATGCTGTAGTCTGGCTAGTGAAGGTCAAGCTGCCAGCGAGACACATCTAACTGTACTATACAAAGCACCTACGGTATGTGAAAGAAGGAGGGGACATGTAATACATAGATATGTATTGCCACTTTGAGTAATACAAGAAAGATCTGAACAGGGAACCTAATAGATCAGATGGACAGGGTCCTCCAGTTAGGACAACCCTGTGAGTACAGGAATCTATGGGCAACATGTATGTACAGGGCTGAGCCAGTATTCTGGTGTTCTTTCAGCCCCAAAACTGGTGCAGCCCTGTTCTCTAGATGTATGAGCAGGCAAACTCCAAAATTAGGCGCATTAGGGCCCGTTTACACGGCACAGGGCAAATACCGGTCTGTTTATCCAACCGGTATTTGTCCTGTTTTTGGGCCGTGCACACGGCCGCAGGGGGGCGGCTTTTCTCTGCGACGAGCGGAGAAAAGCCCTCCCCCTTTCTATGTTCATATTCCGTCCGAAAACCGGACGGAAGAATGTGCTTGTAGAATGCTTTTCGGGCGGCCCATGGGTGGTAAAACCGCCGGGCGGAAAACCCGTGCAGTGGGGACTGCTGCACGGGTTTTCCATAGCGGCCCGTGTAAAACAGAACAACACAATACAACTTGTGAATAAACTCCAGTAAAGTTAAGGTAATGAGTGCATAAAAATACTCAATGGACAGACCCCAAATTGTATATCAAACCAGCAATTAATCTTATAAGCCCTCATTCTAGCATCTCTAGAAATTTGTAATGGCAGCCATACTGGTTCCCACTTTAGACAATGATGGCATATCGCTAGGATATGCCATCATTGTCTGATAGGTATAGGTCCCAGAGGTGATACCCGGACCTATCTACAAAATGAGTCTCAAGAACTCTGGAGAGGTGGTAAGGACTCTTCCTTTTAAATGAATGGAAGTTCTGATCGTTGCTTGGCTACACTTGGAACTCCTATTGATGTCTATGGGAGAGTACTGACCATATCTCCGTTCAGAACGGAAAGGTTTTGGGGCTTGTTTTAGAGATATATGTGTGTATCCCAGAGGTGCAATGATGGCATATCATTGGGGGTTTTGCCATAAACACCAAAATCATATCAAAAGGATTTTCCATCAATGTCATATAGGTGTATGTCCCTCCTTTGGGATCTGAGCCTATCTCTAGAACGGGCCCCTGAAGGTGGGGCCCACACCTATCTGACATTGGTGGCATATCTTATCAATATGCTATCAATGGTTGTGAAGGCAAAACCCCTTTAAGTTTTATTTATGCCATTTCTATAGAAACTAACAATCACAATCACATGGTCAACTTTCCACACTCTTTTAGAATTACCTTTTGTAGGTTTTCGTAGATAAAAGGAAAGATTTTGCAATGAAACTTGTCGTCTGCCCACCCCGTGAGACCTTGAGAGGACACAGACTACATATATGTCCCAGAATTCCTGCGCCAAACCATCAAAGAGTCCGGTATGCTTTGGGTTGGCCGACTCTTTCAAGTACATCATGAAGTCCCAGAGCCCCATGATAGTATCTGCCACTCTGAGCTTTTTCATCTCCACCAACTTGCGTGATGCTGCTTCCCAGCATTCGTGGTCAATCTCTCCAAGACCCCCCGTATTTAGATGTCCATGGGATTCTTTATTATAGACAGATCTGGCACAGATTGAGGTGACCATCAGTAAGTAGATCAGCTGGAGATACCAGCTACTTGTTGCAGATTCCATAACCTGTCTACAAGCTGCAATGAAGAACAAAAAGTCAGTGAAATGATAAAGAGCCAAGGGAACATATGCTTCCATTTATATGTAGCAATATGAAAAACTACAATGTTTTCTGCTTTCATTTATTAAAGAAAAAAATAAAAAGTTTATGAACTGGTATATACATGTTACCAGTATTTTACTGCCATAAAGTGAAAAAGTAATAACTACAGTATTGTGCATAGAGGACCTATATGTTTCCATGGTCACAAACTACACAGATCTCTACATCGTCTACTCCTGAAGTCAGGTGTTACTCTACTCCCTATCAATCTTCTTCTTCTTAAGGGTATGTTCCCATCTCAGGCATTTATTTCATATCGATGGACTATGCCCTACATGACGGGTAGGTGCAGGATCCACCTCTTGGACCTATGCCCATCTTGAAAACAGGCCCCCAAACGTCTTAGTGTAGAACTGTCATGATCGTGCCTGACAGACCCCCAGCTTTGAGCTCTGGTAGCCGGCCACGGCCGTTGCGACAAAAACCCTGGTTTCTTACCTGTGTGAACTGTGACTTTTTTGGCTATGTTCACACGGCTTAAAACTGGACGTATTTCAGTCCGTAATTACGCGCCGCAGTGCGCAAATTACGGGCTGAAAATGTCCCAGTCATTACGGTAATCCACAGTTCTCATAGAGAACTATGGATTACGTCTCCTCTTCCTGCTCGGCGAATCCGAGTAAGTGAATTACTAGCGGCGTATACGTGCCGCTGGTAATGAATGTCTATGGGCCGGCGAGGTGCCGGCCCCCCGCTCTCCCGCTCCCGCCCCGTAATTAAGCCGTGTAAACCTAGCCTTTCTCTGCTTGCTTAATTGATTCCTGGCCAATGCCCATGGCCAGAAATCCTCCAGCACTCCTTTAGTTAATGTTTCTCCTTTTGATTGACAGTCTTCTGTTCCTATCTGGTCTTGTGTTTCTTCTACCTATCGCCTCAGTTCTGCTTTCCCTGGTTCCCTATAAAAGGATTCATTTGCCTTTCATCCTTGCCTACTATATTGGGTTAGTACCATATATTTAGCTAGCCCTTTATCTTACTGGTTTTCTGTGTTTCCTGGTTCTGCCTGGTTCCTGACTATTCTTCTGCCTTCTGAATTTGTAGTACGTCTCCCGACTGTTACCGACTTGGCTCGGATTACGTTTATTCTTCTGTCTCCTGATGTGGTTCCGCGTCTCCTGATTGTTGCTGACTTTGCTTGCCTGACTCTTCCTTATTGTGTTCCTGTTTGTATGTCTGTGTCTTGTGCTTCACATAGGTTAGGGCAGTTCTCAGTCTTCTGGTTGGGGCTGACCTATTAAGGAGTCGGGGACCCCAAAAGGCAGGGACAGTGGTGGGACCAGCGTCAGGGCCTCACTCTCTTGCGTCTCCTCGTGCGCCCCTGACCAGTCCCTTACAAGAACTGAGAAGTTCTCCATGCACAACACTTTCCATTCATCTCACTGGAGAGTATAACCTGTTAATAACCTACAGAGGTCAGAAGAAGGGTGAATGGAAGGGAACGACTGCAGGATCTGACTACACAATTTTTGTTTGTAGTCTGTAACCATAGAAACACATAGGTCTGGTGTGGTCAAACTGTTCACTAGTCTGTATCTCATATGGTAAAAAGCAGTGACAGATTCTTTTTTAGGCACTCTAGTTAGCATCATGTTCTCCTCATGGTGGCCATGGCCCATGAGGTCAGCTCATGGCCAGCTTTAGAGATGTGGGATATGGCTGCGCTTGTGCCATTCTTCCTCTTTTCATCTGTATTGGAGTGTTCTTAGCTGTATTCAGACCTCCCATAGAAAATAACTGCACAAACACAGCTACCTCCCTGTTTTCTGCGTCTGGCTTGCAGCGAGCTAAGAGCCGGCGTCAGACTTGAAATAACAAGATGGGACAAACCCTTTAACTCACATTCTTAATTCTGCAGTGTGATGTTCCCATGTTATGCCTCTGGAAATGTACAAATACATTGACAGTTAGGTGATGCCATTTCTCTTGTCAATGAGGCCTGTCCCCACACAATCTCCCATCGTCTTATCTGTGTTATACTGTGTAGGGCAGGGGTGTCAAACTGAAGTCCTCCAGCTGTTGGGAAACTACAACTCCCATCATGCCCACTGTTATAGAGTATATAAATGCATGATGGGACTTGTAGTTTCCCAACAGCTGGAGGGCCGCAGTTTGACACCTGTGGTGTAGGGGCACACAAAGGAGAACAAATCTGACAATTTATTCACACATTTCCAAGCGGAATAATAGAGGAATAATCACAACACAGAGAAAAGCTGCTTTAGAATTGTTTTTTTGTAAGGGAACATGTATTTACTTCGGCAACTATCCAAATTTCCAATCTGAAGTTTCTTTGGAGGTCCAGTAGACAAGACTATGATTCTCATACTGTGGACACCTCACACATCATGAGGCAGGAAATATCATTAGAGAAAGACATAACGCTAGGCAAAGTAGAAGGCCAATGATATGGTGGAAGATCAATGACCTTAAATGTCCGGGCAGACAGCATATAGCTCTGCAAAGATATTCTGGAACATCCTTGCAGAGTTCACAGCTGTATGGTAATGTTTTCAGCGGATGGGGTGGGGGTTGGAAAGCTAGCAGTCAGCAGCAGGTAGAATCTCCAAAGAGTAGGCAGGGAGGAATTATTACTGTACTTGCCTACCTCATCACTTTACACATACTGTAGCTTTCAGTAAACGCTATATATGCAGATTAGCAGGAAGTCTTCGGGCTACCTGCTTCACAGCAGAAAAAGACAAAAAAGCCAACTCACCTCATTAACAGCCAGATGGATAATCCCACATTGCCGTCTGTGCTTATGCCCACGCTCCAAGCGGCGCCATAGTGTAGTAAATAAAGTCTAGGATGGCCAGCACCAAAACAGATAAAAATAAAAAATTGCACAGTTTTTTGGCTATTTTTTAATAAAATCCCATTTTTATTCGTTTTGGTGCTGGCCATCCTGGGCTTTATTTACTACCTTTCCCCCCGCGGGGTTTTAAATTTTTCCCCCAAACGTGCAGTTTGTTTGGGCTATTTTATAAATAAAATCCCATTTTTTTCGTTTTGGTGTGGCCATCCTGGGCTTTATTTACTACCTGCTTCCCTGCCCTGGCGGCATTTGATCAATGTGGCCTAATCAGATCCAGATCAGCTCTGCAGTCAGTGATGGGCGCTGTATTTCCCCTGTAACTGGGACCAATATATCACCCCCAGTTACAGGTGAGATCAGCAAAAGAACAAAAAAAAAAGAATGTGAAAAATGTCCCCTGAAATATGTAAAATAGGTTCAAAATGGAATTAATGCACAAAAATAGTACCAAAAAAAAAATCAATAAAACAGCCCAAACTTTAACTTTTAGCCCTGTCCTCGATAATACTAAAACTATATAAGTTATTTAAAAAATTCAGTAATGAAAAAGTAAAAAAAAAAATTACAAAAAACTTATTTTACTAAGTGCTACTTAGTAAAATAAGTGCAGGTGCTACTTTTTGCTACTAAAGGGGTTGCCTCATTACAGCAGTTGGCAATGTTTTATGAAAAGGAGGGGTGTGTTTCTCCTCCCAGCAGGGAGTATCTTCACTCTCTGCAGACATGCCCCACACTGTTTGCGCTTGAGGATTCATTCTGTGTGAGCTGGGGGAAGGGAGAGGTTCTCAGCTGTCATTGGAGTGATTGGAAGTGAAAAGCTAAGTGTCACTTGGTAGTATATATCTACATTTCTTGCTCTCTCTACATACTTTGTAACTAGAATGGGCATTTAACATTCAGGACTCTGGGAAAGATGGGTGATTTTTTTTCCTCTGTTTTTTCTCACACAGATATATCCTGCAGATTATTACACCTCTGACCTCTACAAATCTGCAGAACAAAACTATACACTTTATCTGTTTGTGTTTACATGGGACTGCACATCTGTCTCACAAGTTGTTTACGTGGGACCTCGCATTTGTCTCACAAAAGTTTTACGTGGGACTGCACAGTACAGTTGTGTTCTCTCTATGTATGTAATTTACATGGCACTGCACATCTTACATGGGACTGCTGTGTACAGCTGTGTTCTCTGTTTCTGATTTATGCACAAAATCTGTGTCGCTAATTTTTTTTTTACGGGGGACTCCACATGAGATTTACTTGGGTCTGCCGAAGTAAGACTGCACATCTTATATGGAACTGCTGTGTTTTCTCTTTCTGTTTTACATGGGGCTGCACATGAGATTTACGTGGGTCTGCCGACTTAAGTCTCTCTCTCTCTCTCGTCTGCGACCTCATCCCTCTGTGCATTCCCGTCCGCAACCTGTTCGCTACATCGACTTAGCCTGCGCATTCTCATCTGCGCGACCTGGGCGGGACAGAATGCTCAGCCGACAGCCAGTAATACTGTATATTAGCTGGGCATAACCTAACCTGGGCTCAAACACCATTGCTAAGCACAAATAAAGCATCCCATTCCCATAAACCATAGCACTTTGCTAATGGTAACCAAGGACGGACATGCTTAAATTTTTGGTCCCCACATTTTAAACTATGATCTTCGTAGTGTGACAACCCTTTAAAGGGTTGACACAGCGTGTTTACGGGATGTAATTTGGTGCGTAGTTGCGCTGAAATACGCTTGAATTATGCTCTGTAAGTACGTTAATTCATAGCTCTCATCGAGAGCTATAGTTACCTGCCATCTTCCCTGGCGTATGATACATGCCGGGAGAAAGAAGTGACATGTCTATGGTGGCACCAGGAAAAAAAACGCTCGAAGCCGTTTTTGTAGCAGCATGCTTTTAGGGGGGCACAGTATGTGTGGGAAAAAGGGCCCCTTCAATACGCCATGTGAACATACCCTAACAATAAAAATAGAAAAAACTTTTTTTTTAATTTTTAATGTTTTTCCTGATGTTATTAAAAATACATTACCCGAAACCCCCCGTTCTAAGGGCTACCGCGGTGAAAAACATATTTAGCCGGGGGTCTGCACTTTTAATCCCCCTTAGTTTAGGGGCCGAGGGTCAATGCATACATGTGATTTTTTTCCCCCATGAGCCCCAACTAATTTTCTATTATGTTTATTTCTGACGTTTTTTCTTGTCTCATTCAGTTAATATTTAGGCTGCTCATGCTTTACACGGTCAACATTGGGGGGGATTACTTCTCCTTAGCCTTTTTTTCCTTTTCCCCCCAAAGTGGGGGCTGGGAATCCCTTGCGGCCGCTCTGGTTTGGCTTTTATAGTCTAGGGTCCTTATAGAGATTTTGCAGGGGCAAAAAATTTTTTTTCTTTTCCCCTCTGTTCTTTTTTTTTTTTTCCCTTTCTTTTTCTGCTCCCTCCCTCATCTGTTCCTCCCCCGGGGTTTTTAGCTGGGGCAAGAGGTGGGACAAGGCATTCTCTTGCCCCCCCGCTGATTGAATGGGGGACTCAAAGTGGTCCTTTAATAAAAAGGGCCGAAAACCTCAAAAGCGGGCGCAAATCCTCTACCATTTCCATGTCAAAGGCCCCAGGTTGTGTTTTTAGGAGCCCCACATTTTAAAAGTAGCCATGCCCCCTAAAATTTAAAGACAGTATTTCCCCCATTGGCTTTTTGCCAATCCCCCTACAAAAAAGTCACGGGGGTTGCACGCTGTCCATAAAGTCCCTTTCTCACTCCCCGTGATTGGTTGCATTCCGATTTTGAACCCGGGATACCCTGAACCTGATTTAAAACATCGCTGGCCCTGTTTTCACATTTGAAATGATATGCTCCTAATCAGGGCAAACGGTTTTTTCTTTTGAGGGTATAGAAAAAAACTAACCCCCCATGCTCAGGAACAGTCCTCTTTTGTGGGGACTTTAACCTCACTCTTGCCCCGACTATGGATAACTCCCCCCCGGGCGTTCCACTATCTCGTACTCGGCAATCAAAAAGTTAAGAAGCCCTGTTTCAATTTCGCTTTTGGACGGTTGGCGGCTTAAAATCCCCGGATAAGGGATTAAGTTTTTTTTCCCTCTCCCCAAAACGTATATGTTTCAATATTACTTCTTCAACATGGGCCCTCCCCTGGTTTGTCTTCCACTATAGGGAACGTGCTTGGGTCAACCATGCGCCAGTCTTTTCCCCTTCGCCTCCCATTTTCTCCCTTCACAGTCTTGGGGCTTAATAAAAACTCATTTTTGGGACTCCGTTGCCCGCTGAGCTTCAGGAAATACGAGCACTTTTTTTCTGACCATAGAGAGATCACACGTCCCCAATTTTTAAAGGGGGGAACCCTAAAAGGGTGTTTTGCGGGGTGTGCTCATTAAAACATGGTAGTCCCCTCAAGAAAGCACGTTCGGCCGCCATCGCAAGGGCTTTGCAAAGGGTGCCCCCTGGAATTTTGCTAAAAAGCCCTACTGGGGGTGTGTACGGGATTTTAGGGCCAACGGAGGTTTTTTAAATTTTTGAGGTCCCCTGGAGTAAACTTCTGCAGGTCTGCCGTAGTAGGTTTTATGAGTTTGGAAACAAGATTGGTCACCTTTAGCGCGAGCTACTGGGGATGGTTGCACAACCCTTTTCCCAAGTATTAAAATAGCACGGGGAACGGGTTATACCATAAATTGATCGCCAAGGAATTCCATCCTACCTCTAATTTATACAACCCCCCGGGGGCCCCCTCCTTCCTCCCCTTTAACTTTGAAGCCCCCTCCCATTTTCCGCTCTTTCGGCCGAGGAGGTAAAAACTTCTAGAGGGGGCCTTTTCTCGGGAGGGGAAATTGGAGCCGTTTTTAAAGGAACCCCCGGGGGGGAAGAGCCCCCGGCCCAGGGGTTTTCCCCAGTAAATTTTTTAAAACTTTGCTCCCAGCTTTATCCCCCATTCTTTAGAGGCTTAAACTGTTTCCCTTTTTCTCCCTTTCCCCGCAGGGTCCCCCCTTGCCATATTACAGTTTACCCAAAACGGGGGAAAAAACCCCCAGGCGAGTGGGAGCTATAGGCCCCATTTCTCTCCTCAATGTAGATCTTAAAAACTATGCTAAGCTCCTTTCAATCGTCTTGGCCCCCCCCTTTCCTGTCGATTCCCAGATCAGGGGGGCTTCGTCCCCGGAGGGAGGGGAGGGATAACACCCTAAAGACTCTGGGCATCACCCCCCTTGCTCAGTTGAAGGGGCCCCTTTTTGGGCCTGCTTGGATGCTTTGGGAAAAAGTTTGACGGGATCTTTGGGGACCCCTGTCACACCTCCGAAAAGGCTTAACCCCCTTTTTACTTCCCGGATTCTGCACTTTAAAAAAACCTAATTTTGGGTAGGGGGAAGGGTTAATGGCGCCTTGTTTGCTCCCTTTGGGTATTGCAAGGGGGAATAGGCGGGTGCCCCTTCCCCATTGGTTTTGTCTTGATCTGGAAATTTGTTGGCCGCTATTTTGGACCAAAATGGGGGGGCTTAGGGGATTGGGATTGGATGCAGGAGTTCAAGGTTTTGGCTTTGCTGAGATTGCTGATTTATCTGTCGGACCCCTTTATACCCCTCCCTCCTGATGGCGGAATTGGCCCTTTTTTCTGGGGCTAACATAAAATTAACTTTTCTAATCTGAAGCCTTGAAATTTCCCTTCCCCCCAGCCCGCGCCCAAAATCAAATCGAACTTCCCCCTTTTTATGGCCTGGAAAGGAAAATCTCTTACCTGGGAAACCAAAATTCCTGCGGATTTATCTCACTATATACCTCCCCAATTTTTCGCCCCTTTCTTGCCGATTATCATTTTTGGGGGGGGTGGAATCGGGAAGGACTTCTCGTGGTTTGGGAGAATGAATTCATTAAATGACGATTCTTCCAAGCTATTATATTATTCCAAAACTATCCCGATTTTCCCTTTCCCCTTCCCTTTTGGGCCCCACCAAGCAGTGCATCCAGAATTTATATGGGATTCCCGCCGTCCCGGGAAATTTGAGCGGAGTGCTTCCCCGGCCCAAACGGGGGGGGTAATAGGGCTGCCCGATTTAACTTTATATTTGGGAGCTGCTAATCGAGATTTCTGGATTTGATACATACCCTCGGGGGCCCAAACTGGGGTCCTTATTGCGCAGGCCCTTTGTCCCCAAGTCTATGATTTCCCCCCCTTGGTCCCTTTAATTTTTCCTCAAAACCCTCCCCTTTAACTTATCCTTCAGTGCCTGCACACATTTACTATCTTGCAGAAATCCAAAACCTTCAGAGTCCCTCGGGACCGAAAGGCCCTTTATTACCTTTTCAATAACCCTCCCTTCCCCCCCGGGCGCTTAGTAGCTCTTTCCCGGGGGGTTCAGGGCCAAACCTATTTTGGGGTGGACATCCACAGACAGGGATAATTTTTCCATTGGAGGGTTATCACAAGGCCCCTTAGCACTCGTAGGGATCATTTTGAATTTTGAACTCCGGCACTTTTTTAATTCCCCATCTCGAAACGAGTATATCAGACCCTTACTCCCCTTTTAGAAGCTGTGTGTCGCTTCTGCGCTGCCGCGAATCTGATTTCCCTGCTTTACCAATGGCTTTTACTGTGGTTTTCAAACACTCCCTCATTACTGCGGGAGGTGGGAAAGGAACTCCAGAAAACTTTTTGCTGAGCAAAGGAGGAAGTGTTTTTTCTTACTCACAAGGCGGTGTTCTTGGGCCCCAAAAGGGCGAGTTTTTAAGGTGCTTCCGTGGTATAGGGTCGGCTGTACTCCCCAAAAAGGTCCCGAGCGTGCCGATACGTGCTGGGGTGCTTCGGGGGATTGGTTTTCTTTGAGTCATATTTGGGGGGGTTTTTTCAGGATCTGCGGGGGGTTCTAGACGGGCCTCCCGGGCCATCAGGGACTGTAATGGGAACTTATTCCGACTCCCCAGAAAGGGCCCCTCTCCTGTTTATTTTTGGCCACTCACAGTCCTCCTACAAGAAGTCTTTGACAAGGGCACCCCCTCAAGCGCGAAGGGTGATCCCCCCGCCACTGCGGCAAACCGTCTCTCCTTCCATAATGGGAAAGGGGTGACGAAGTCGATCCACCATCGTATGGAGGAATGATTGCACTACCCCCCAGGATGCAAACAAGTCTCTCGGAATTTGGGTCCTTGGCTTATTTTCCAAGCCAGTCCCGGGTTTCAGGGCTTAGGAGGTTGTTAGTACCCTACACCCGCTTTGCCCCTTTGGGGTTTGACGCCCTTTGCTTTTTTCTCAATGGAAATTCTGGAATCCTTCCTCCTGTGTTGCCGTGCACCCCGGAAAGCGCATACCCTTCCCCCCTTCCCTTTCTTTGCTACCTCTTTTTTTCTTGTTTGTCTTTGTTATTCGCCTATACTGACACAGGGCGTATGACCCATTTGGGCCTGGTGTCCGGGGTTTTTCTATTGCATTGTCTACATTTTTTGTTGGTTTAGGAACCAACTGTCCGGTATAGTTTTTTTGTAGGAAAGTTTTTTGTCCCCACTCCTTTTTTTTATGTCACCCCCAATGTTTTTTTTTTTTGACTGTACTTCCTTTGCAACCCCCTTGCAAATGTTCTTCTTTGTTTTGTAATGTTTAAAAAATTTTTTGGAAAAACTTTTAAAAAAAAAACCTATTATTAGAAAAAAAAATACATATATATAAGTCCCTGATTAAAGTTTCCCATTTAGTTACAAACGGCACTTACGTGGTGTGGCTGAGTGTGCTGACATCACACACTGGGTCACGCTCCATAATAATGTCACAAGCCTTCCTTGGCCCACTGCGTCTTCCGGTTGGCGCAGCAGCTCTTTTTTACCTTCCTCTCTGCCCACCCGCCTTGCACTGGGAACCTCCATTTCAGGTCTGCAAAATAGCTCTGCCTTTCGCCGCTCTAGCCGTGCACTGTCGACCCAGCACGGCAGGTCTTTTCCTACTGCTTCTTGCCTCACTCACCCCTCCCTGCCTCCAATGTAAAATACAGTACTGTATCAGCACCCGTACAAGTAGTATATGTGTGGCATGCTGGCATTTGTAGTTGTGGAACATAGAACTACATGTGCCAGCATGTCACACTGCACATGTACTAATTGTATAGATGCTGATACAGTACATATATTTAACATGTGCTGCTGTAGCATGCTGGCACTTGCAGTTCCATGTTCCACAGCTGCTAGTATCTGTGGAACTACAAGTGCCAGCATACTACCGCAGCCCATGAGAGACAGAAAGTGAGGTGAAATCTTCTAAACAGTGGCACAGATGGAAAAACAAATGCAAAAGGACTGTTAACCCTTCCTGGCACCATCCAAAACTAAATAAAAAGTTTTGGGTTTTTTTGGGGTGAAGTTACATTTAATAATCCCTTTTCCAACTTACAAAATTAACTTAAAGGGGTTGTCTCGCTACAAAGAATAGCTTTCAATTGTAGGGAACACAAAATAAAGACATTTTCCAAATATATTGCATTGTTCCTCTGTTTTCCCTAAAGAGATACAAGTGAATTTATTACCTCTGTGTCTATTTTCAGTTCCCTCAGTAACTGACCTGTAAACAAATCTCCTGGGGCTGTTTGTTCAATGAGATAACAGAGAGTGAGTCATCACACAGGTCAGCAGTGTCAGTCAGTGTCCTGTGCTGCCAGACAGTAAAAAGCTTGATTTATCTCAAGTAAACAGCTCTGTAATTAGGGCTTTTGTTTTGAGGATCAGATAAGAAGTCCTTTGAGTAGTTTGAGAAGCTAATCTAATCTAATTAGCATCTGAAAGCACAATGTAGCTGTACAAGCAAGGAGCTTATGCAAATTAGTATGAACCAGGAAGTGACAGAGAATTTCTTTCATGCATTCTTTGAAACCCTGTGGGGAGACAACTCCTTTAAGAACAAACCTATAGTCCTGATCTGGTCTGTAACCTGTTTGTAAAAATTTCATAAAAAATAAAGCCTTCTGTATCATGGATAAAGAGCAAAAAACTAGTAGAATAATGCGATACAGCATTCAAACCCACATGTACGAAGGAAAATGTGCCTGGTCAAGTAGGGGGTAAATGGCCCGCTCAGGAACTGGCTAACATAATAAAACAAATATGAAGGCCATAGTCTCTGTCAGTGTCGGACTAGGGTACTTAGGGCCCACAGGTGAAGTTGATTCTGGGGCCCCACCAATTGAGCTGTTTCTGGGCCCACCAGTGGAGTTTATTTTAGGGGCCCACCCTACAGCTACTGTAAATGACTGTATGTGACTCCTATACTCGGCCTCTTGCTTTTCTCTGCTTTTTTGCCTCTGTTGAGAATGTATATGCAGTTAAAAAACAACTCCAAGTCTGCCATGCTCAGTGGCCCACCGGGGGTTTGCCCTATTGCCCTGTGGGCCAGTCTGAGCCTGGTCTCTGTTGTTCAGAACAACTATCTAAAGGATCGTTATGAGTCGAAATTGTCTCGACAGTACTTGATCCTCCCCTGTATTTGTGGATACAGACATGTGAGGAGAGCGGACTGGTCCTTTTTAAGTGAACAAAGAAGGATAAAGCGTTGGATTGCAAAGTCTCACAAAGCCATTATAACCTGTATGATTGTTCGAGTTAACTAGTTGACCGTCTGTGATATGACTGATGTTGAGTCCATTATGGAGAATCATTCCCGCTGACCTTCGACAATCTCAGCTCAATACTTATTGCAGCCTTGCATTTCAGATGATTCTTTGAAAGAGGTCTATGCAGGGGAGATGACCGTATAGATTAGTTATATTTTTTGTGTTTGCTCTTTGAAGTGATCCTGGTAAGTGCCCTCCATAAAGGTCTGCGAGTGGTAAGTGCTGTCTTGTCTCACAAGTGCGCTGTGCTATTCTCTCTTTGATTCTCGCTGTTTGATTCAATATTGTTCCCGTCTATTGTTGGACCTTGACGCACATTCCATTAAACAGAGGAGCACAATATGACGCCATGGACAAGTGCTTCCTTCTATCTGGCACCCGGGTAGGGGGTCATTTTATGTTTTGCAATTACTACAAAGATGAATCAATGTTTAATCAGAAGTTATACCATTTTTTTCATTTACTTTATATTTCATTGACTTTAATTTTCAAGATCTCTGCTTGCTGTTAGTCAAACGGCTCATTCTTGTTTACAGCAGAGGCTGAAAACCCTTAAAGGGAATGTGTCATCAAAAATGACTTATTGTTTAACTCACATTTTTATGTTCAACACATTTTTTAAGAATTTTTGGTTATTTCTTTTTAATTTTCCATATCACTTTCAATATTTTTTAATAATTCTTAAGTCCTGCAGTTTTCACTTTGGCCACTAAGCCTAATAATAGTCTGACACTTCCTGTTCTGTACAGAAAGATTATCACTAGTCTGCTCATTATCAGCACAAAGAGGGTCAAACTGAAAGGAGACACCAGTGTGAATAGATAACACAGGATCCACCAGTCACAAGAGGAGATAGTCACAGTTCACCCTTTCACCTCCCTGCACACTGACTTCTTCCCAGGTCACAGAGCATGACTAGAAAACTCTCCTATAGAAGTGTATGAGACTGTGTCAGTCTTAAGTGTCCTATGTGCATGAAGCTACTGTAAAGCATGTCTCTGACTGCTGTTAAAGCAGTGCAAACAAGGCCTAGTGGCCAAAGTGAAAACTGCAAGACTTAAGAATTATTAAAATATATTGAAAGTGGTAGGAAAAATTACAAAAAAACAACCAAAAATTCCTAAAAAATGTGTTTAACATAAAATAGGACTCAAACAAGGACTCATTTTTTGATGACACATTCCTTTTAAAGGGGCTGTGCCACCAGAGACATTACAGTATTGGTGATAAATGCCTGATTGTTGACACCCCTACCGATCACTGAAATGGGGGCCCTGTCCTTCCCTCACTGCACTCACGCAGCAAGAAAGTCTTTGAACGAAACAGTGGTCGAACATGATCTGTTCAGAGTCTATGGGACCAATGCTGATAACCAAGTGCTGTTTTCAGCTTTCTCAATCAGTCCTACAGTCTCTGAGCAGAGTGGCAGTGCACATATTCGACCACTGCTCCGTTCAAAGACTTCCTGCAGTGGGGAAGGACAGAGGACTCGGGGCAGTGTTTCAAGCGATCAATGGGACCCCCAGCTATATTTATCATCTATCCTGTAGCTGATAAAGTGCCATCCGGGAGGTCCCTGCTGGTTTCTCTGTGCCTGTTTTGGCATAGTTACATAGTCTGTAAGACTGAAAAAAGACAGACGTCCATCCTGTTCAGCCTATGTTCCTATAATGTTGATCCAGAGGAAGGCAAAAATCGACATGAGGTAGAAGCCAATTGTCCTCATTTTAGGGAAAAAAATTCCTTCCCAACTCCAATCTGGCAATCAGAATAAATCCCTGGATCAGCGACCCCTCTCCAGAATCCCGGTCACTATAACCTGTTCTATTATTACATCTAGAAATGTATCCAGACCCTTCTCCAGAATCCTGGTCACTATAACTTGTTATATTATTACATCTAGAAATGTATCCAGACCCTTTTCCAGAATCCTGGTCACTATAACTTGTTCTATTATTACATCTAGAAATGTATCCAGACCCTTCTCCAGAATCCTGGTCACTATAACTTGTTCTATTATTACATCTAGAAATGTATCCAGACCCTTCTCCAGAATTCCGTCACTAGAACTTGTTATATTATTACATCTAGAAATGTATCCAGACCCTTCTCCAGAGTCCTGGTCACTATTATTATTATTATTATTTATTTTATAGCGCCATTGATTCCAGGGCGCTGTACATTCGAGGGGGTTACATACATAACATAATTCAAACATTTACAATAGTGACAATCTCTGACTAACAACAGGTACAGAGGGAGAGAGGACCCGGCCCGCCAAGGCGTACAATCTACAAAAAAAGGAGGAAAGAGACAGAAGGTAAGAGGCAGACATGTTTTTGGGAGGTGTAGTGGCAGCAGGGTTTTTCTAGGTTGCAGGCTATCCTGAAGAGTTGGGTTTTCAGGTTGCTTTTGAAGCTGGTGAAAGTTGGGGAGAGTCCCGATTTTTTTGGGGGAGCGGGGTTCCAAGTGTGGGGGAAGCACGGGGGAAAACTTGGGGACGGTTGTGTAGGGGGTGGGCAAGAGGAGAGCAGAGAAGAAGGTTTCCTGAAGGGGCGGGGATTTTCGTGAGGGGGGATATTTGGGAAATTAGGGCAAAAGATGTATGGAGGGGAAAGGGCCCTGGAGGCCTTGAGGTCATGGTTAGTAAACTTGAATTTTTAAAGCGCGGGCAATGGGAACCAGGTAGGGATTGGCTGAGGGGGAGCAGAGGATTAGCGAGTTGAGAGGGGGATAAGACGGGGGAGCAGAAATTGAGGATGGATTGAAGGGGGGCGGAAATGCTTTGCTGGGAGGCCACAGAAAGGGTGTTGCAGTAATGAGGGGGGAGATGACAAAGGGGGTGGACCACCAAATTTTTTATTGACAGGGTTAAGGGAATTTACGGTGGGGAGAGATGTTTTTTTCAGGGGAGCCGGCAGGGGGGAAAGGGAAGGGTTTGGGTTTTTGGGGTTTTAAGGACAAGGCAGAGTCGAGTGTTATCCCCCAAAACACGGGCTTTCGGGACCGGGGAGAGTGTAGAGCCGTTTTACCCATGATAGAAGATCAGGTGGAGGGATGGAGTGGGACGGTGGAAAAATAATGAAAATTTATTTTTTTCTACATTTAAATTTTAGAAAAACGGGAGGAGAAGAAGGAGGAAAAGGAAAGATGGCAGTCCGGGGGTCCTGGACATTTGAGCGTTAATGTCTGGGCCGGGGATTTTGAAATTGGGTGTTTTCAGGAAAACAGGTGGGACTGGGGAAACCAAGTTGGGGGGAAAAAAAAAAAAAAATTGGGGTTAAAAGAGCTGACCCTTTTAACTTTTTATGTTATTAATCAAAATGTAAACCCCGACCCTTCTCCCGAATCTGGTCACTATAACTTTTTATTTTTATTAAATCTAGAAAAAGTATCCAGAAACCCTTTTTGGAAAATCTGTTTTTTGAATTCACCATGACAAAATTTCCCCCTGGCGAGAGTTTTCCCCAGTCTCACTGCTTTTTACAGTAGAGAATACCTTTCTATTTTTAAAGTAGAAACCCCTTTTTTCCCAAGACGTAAGGGTCCCCCCCTTTTTCTGGATACATTCCCCGGGGATAAATAATCTTTTAGAGCAGGGGATGAAGATGGGTAGGGAGAGATAGGGTGTCCCTTGTGGCCCATACCTCGCCTCCACTAGGGGTACCGGTTTGGGGCCGGCTAAGGAGCTGAGGGCCCCTCCCTACATAGAAGGGGGTGGCTATTTTTCACAGCTCCCCCTTTACAAGCAGGAGGGGGCAGGGGTTACCCTTTGCCCCGCCCCCGTGCCAAATTTTGGGGGGGGGGGTTTTTAGGGGGGGGAGCGGGGGAGCTTGTTACTGGCAGGGGGGGTTTTTACACCCCCCCCACCTCCCTCTCCCGAAAATTTAAAAGCTTTCTTGTCACAGGGAAAAGGAAAACGGGCCCGAGCAGTCTGCTGGGGGGAAATGGGTGAGCTTCGGGTTTCCTTCCCCCCTTCCCCTGAGCGGGGGGAAAAAAGAAGGGCAGCTCTCCTAACTGGGGGAGTGGTACCAAGGGGTAGAGAGACTGGTGCCGGGGGAAAAAGAAAAAGGTTTCAGGGGGGGAGGGGGACCCGGTGCAGGGGGGGAGAGGGACTGGTGCAGGGGAGAGAGGGCCTGGTGCAGGGGGGAGAGGACCTGGGGCAGGGGAGAGAGGCCGGTTTCAAAGGGGGGAAAAGGGGCCTGGTGCAGGGGGGAGAGAGGAAACCCGGTGCAGGGGGGGGAAAAGGACCTGGTGGGAGGGGAGAGAGGATAAGGGGCAGGGGAGAGAGGACGGGTTTTTAAAAAGGGGGGGGGGAGGGCCGGGGGGCAGGGGGGGGGGGGGATAAAGGAAACCTTTGGGGCCGGGGGGGGAGAGGAACTGGATTTTAGGGGGAGGAGGGCTGGTTCAGGGGGGGGAAGGGAAACCGGGTTCAAGGGGGGAGAAGGACCTGGGGGCAGGGGGGGAGGACCGGCCGGGGAAGAAGGACCGGGGAGGGGGGGAGAGGGGCTGGGCCGGGGGAGAGAGGGACTTTTGCAGGGGAGAGGGGGACGGGTGCCGGGGGGGAGAGGACCTTGGGGAGGGGGGAGAGGGACCCGGGGCAGGGAAATGAGAGGGATGGTGCAAAGGGGAGAGAGGGACTGGTGCAGGAAGAGAGGATGAAGATGGGCAGGGGGAAGAGGAACTTGTGCAGGGAGAAGGAGGAACGGTGGGAGGGGAGGGGGAGGAACTGGTGCAGGGGGGGAGGATGAACGGGCAGGGAGAGAGGAGGAACTGGGTTTAAGGGGGAGAGGAAGGAAATGGTCAGGAAGAGAGAGGGGGAAGAGTGCAGGGAGAGAGGGGGAAAATGGGCAGGGGAGAAGGGGTGAACTGGTGCCCGGGGGAAGGAGGGGCTGGTTTCAGGGGGAAAAGGGGTGAAATGTTCAGGAGAGAGGGGGCGCGGTGCAGGGGGAGAGGAGGAACTGGTGCAGGGAGGGGAGAGGAGGAAAATGGGGCAGGAGAAGGAGGGAACTGGTGCAGGGAGAGAGGATGAACTGGTGCAGGGAGAGAGGAGGAACTGGTGCAGGGAGAGAGGAGGAACTGGTGCAGGGAGAGAGGAGGAACTGGTGCAGGGAGAGAGGATGAACTGGTGCAGGGAGAGAGGAGGACCTGGTGCAGGGAGAGAGGATGAACTGGTGCAGGGAGAGAGGATGAACTGGTGCAAGGGGAGAGGGGTGAAAGGACCTGGTCAGGGAGAAGGAGGGCCGGTGGGAGGGGGAAGGAGGACCGGTGCAGGGAGAGAGGAGGACCCCGGTGCAAGGGAGAGAGGGAAAAACTGGTCAGGGGGGAAGGAAAAGGGCCTGGTTGGGAGGGAGAGAGGGGGAAACCCGGTGCAGGGGGAAGGAGGGCCTGGTTTTCAAAGGGAGAGAGGACCTGGGGCAGAGGGAGAGAGAGGACCTGGGCAGGGGAAAAGGATGAAATGGGCAGGGAGAGAGGGTGAACGGGGACAGGGAGAGAGGAGGAAAATGGTGCAGGGAGGGGGTGGGAGGGAAAAAGAGGAAGGGCCTGGTGCAAGGGGGAAGAGGGCCTGGTGCAGGGAAAAGAGGAGGAAAAGGTGCAGGAGAGATGGAGGAGCTGTCAGGGGGAGAGATGGAGGAGCCGTCAGGGGGAGAGATGGAGGAAACGTCAGGGGGTGACCTGGTGCAGGAAGAAGAGGGCCCCTTTTGCAGGGAAGAGGGGAACTGGTGCAGGGAGAGAGGGTTTAAAATGGTTTCAGGGGGAGAAAGACCTGGTGCAGGGAGAGAGAGGGCTGGGGCAGGGAGAGAAGGAAACCCGGTGCAGGGAAAGAGGGACCTGGTTCAGGGAAGGGGAAAACCTTGGGCGGGGGAGAGGAGGAACTGTTGCAGGGAAGAGGAGGGAAATGGTGCAGGGAGAGGAGGGAAAATGGTCGGAGAGAGGAGGAAATGGGGCAGGGAGAGAAAGGGTGAATTTTGCAAGGGGGAGAGGAGGGGCCCCGGTTCAAGGGGGAGAGGAGGGCCTGGTGCAAAGGGGGAAAAGGGACCTGGGGCAAGGGGGAGAGGGGGACCGGTGCAGAGGGGGGGGGGAGAAGGAACTGGTTTCGGGGGAGAAGAAAACTGGGCAGGGGGAGAGGTGAACTGGTGCAGGGAGAGAAGATTTAACTGGTGAGGGAGAGAGGAAAGAACGGGGCCGGGAGAGAGAAGACCTGGGGGCAAAGGGAGAAGAGGAAACCCGGTGCCGGCAGAAGAGGACCTGGTGCAGGGAAAGAGGAAACCCGGTGCAGGGAGAGAGGAGGAACGGTGGGAGGGAGAGAGGAGAACTTGGTGCAGGGAGAGAGGGGGAAAATGGGGGCAGGGGGAGGGGGGTAACTGGGGCAGGGAGAGAGGATGAACGTTTCAGGGGAAAAGGGGGATGACCTGGTGCAGGGAGAGAGGATGAACTGGTGCAGGGAGAGAGAGGGCAACCTTTTTTGCAGGGAGAGAGGGCCAAATGGTGCCCGGGGAAGAGGACGAACTTTGAGGGAGAGAGAGGAAAGAACTGGTGGGAGGGGGAGAGGATGAACGGTGCAGGGGGAAGGGGGGAAAAAGGGCGGAAAAAAGGGGCAAAGGGGAAGGGTGAACTGGGGGCAGGGAGAGAGGGATGAAAATGGGGCAGGGAGAGAGGAGGGAAAGGTTTCAGGGAGAGAGGATGAACTGGTGCAGGGAGAGAGGATGAACTAGTACAGGGAGAGAGGATGAAAATGGTGCAAGGGGGAGGGGAGGCCTGGGGGCAGGGAGAGAGAGGGGGTGGTGCAGGGAGAGAGGTTTCTGGGGCAGGGGGAAGGGGGACCGGTCAGGGGCGGGGAGGAAAACTGGGGGCAGGGAGAAGGAGGACCCGGTGCAGGGGGAAGGAGGACCTGGGAGGGGGGGGAGGAGGACCTGGTGAGGGAGAAAAGAGGGCCTTTGGGGCAGGGAGAGAGGGGGGACCTGGTGCAGGGAGAGAGGATGAACTGGTGCAGGGAGAGAGGATGAACTGGTGCAGGGAGAGAGGAGGAACTGGTGCAGGGAGAGGTGCAGGGAGAGAGGAGGACCTGGTGCAGGGAGAGAGAGGACCTGGTGCAGGGAGAGAGGAGGAACTGGTGCAGGGAGAGAGGAGGAACTGGTGCAGGGAGAGAGGAGGACCTGGTGCAGGGAGAGGTGCAGGGAGAGAGGAGGACCTGGTTTCAAGGGAAAAGAAAAGGACCTCGTGCAGGGGGAAAAGGTGAACTGGGGCAGGGGGAGAGAAAACCCCGGTGCAGGGGAGAGAGGGACCTTTTTCAGGGAAAAAGAGAGGCCTTGGGGCAAGGGGGAAAAGAGGACCTGGGGCAGGGAGAGACGACCTGGTGCAGGGAGAGAGGGGAACTGGTGCAGGGGGAGAGGAGGGAAAGGTGGAGGGAAGGGGAGGGAGAACTGGGGCAGGAGAGAGGGGGGAACTGGTGCAGGGAGGAGGTGAATTGTGGGAGGGGGAGAGAGGAGGAACTGGTGCAGGGAGAGAGGATGAACTGGTGCAGGGAGAGAGGATGAACTGGTACAGAGGGAGCGAGGACCTGGTGCAGGGAGAGAGGAGGACCTGGTGCAGGGAGAGAGGAGGACCTGGTGCAGGGAGAGAGAGGACCTGGTGCAGGGAGAGAGGAGGACCTGGTGCAGGGAGAGAGGAGGAACTGGTGCAGGGAGAGAGGATGAACTGGTGCAGGGAGAGAGGATGAACTGGTGCAGGGAGAGAAATGAAAATGGGTCAGGGGGGAAAAAGGGTGAACTGGTGCAGGGAGAGAGAAGACCTGGTGCAGGCAGGGGAAAACCTGGACAGGGAGAAAAGGGGGGGACCTGGGGCAGGGGGAGAGAGGTCCTGGTGCAGGAGAGAGGGGGACCTGGTGCAGGGGGAGAAGGAAAATGGTGCAAAGGGGGAGAGGGGGAACGGTTTCAGGGAGAGAGGAGGAAAATTTGGGGCAGGGAGAGAGGATGAATTGTTCAGAGGGAAAAGGGAGGGCCTGGGTTTCAGGGAGAGAGGATGACCTGGTGCAGGGAGAGAGGATGAACTGGTACAGAGGGAGCGAGGGCCTTGGGGCAGGGGGAAGGAGGGCCTGGGGCAGGGAGAGAGAGGGGCCTTTTGCAGGGGGAAAGGGGGCCTGGGGGCAGAGAGGGGAGAAGGGAAAAAGGGGCAAAGGGGGAAAATATGAACTGGTGCAGGGGGAGAGGGTTTAACTGGGGGCAGGGGGAAAAAATGAACTGGGGGCAGGGAAGAGATGAACTGGTTCAGGGGGGAGAGAAACCTGTGCCGGGAGAGGGAAAACGGTGCAGGGAGAGAGGGGGACTGGTGCAGGGAGAGAGAGGGGCCTTGTGCAAGGGGGAGAGGAAAAAACTGGTCAGGGAGAGAGGGGGAACGGGTGCAGGAGAGAGTAAAAAACGGTTTCAGGGAAAAAAGGAAAGAACTTGGGGCATGGAAAAGAGAGAAGACCTGGCAGGGAGAGAGGACGGGTGCAGGGAGAGAGAGGAAACCCGGTTTCAGGGAAGAGAGGAGGAACTGGTGCATGGAGAAGGGAGGGAAATGGGGGCAAAAGGGGGAGGGTAACTGGTGCAGGGTGAGAGGATGAATGGTGCAGAGGGAAGAGGAGGGGCCTGGTGCAGGGGGGAGAGAATGAACTGGTTTTTGGGAGAGAGAGGACCTGTTTTCAAAAGGGAGAGAGAGGACCTGGTGCAGGGAAGAGGAGGAACTGGGGAGGGAGCGCAGGGGAAGAGGAGGAACTGGTGCAGGGAGAGAGAGGGACTGGGGCAGGGAGAGAGAGGGACTGGTGCAGGGGGTGAGGAGGAACTGGTTGGGAGGGAGGGGAGGAAGAAAGGGTGCAGGGAAGAGGATAAAAAGGTTCAGGGAGAGGATGAACTGGGGCAAAGGGGAAAAGGGGGGAACTGGGGCAGGGGGGAGGAGGAACTGGGGCAAGAGAAGGGGGGAAATAACTAGTGCAGGGAGAAGAGGACCAACCGGGGCAAAGGGGGAGAGAGGACCGATGCAGGGAGAGAGGAAAAGAACTGGTGCAGGGGGAGAGAGGACAAAAGGGGCAGGGGGAAAGGGGGAGAACTGGTGCAAGGGGGGATAGGGAAATGGTTTCTGGGAGAGAGGATGAACTGGGGCAGGGAGGAGATGAAATGGTGCAGGGGAGAGGTTTAACTGGGGCAGGGGAGGGGAGAGGACCTGGTGGGAGGGAAAGAGATGGACTGGTCAGGGAGAGGGTGCTGGTCAGGGGGCAGAAAAGGGACTGGTGCAGGAAGAAAGGGTGAAAATGGGGCAGGGGGAAAAAGAGGAAACCCGGTGGGAGGAGGGGAGAGGGCTTTGGTGCAGGGGAGAGAGGACCTGGTGCAGGGGAAGAGGGCTGGGGCAGGGGACAGAAAGGGCCTGATGCATGGGGGGGGGAGGGGACTGGTGCATGAGAGAGAGGGACCCGGTGCAGGGGGGAGAGAGGACCTGGTGCAGGGAGAGGGACTGGTGCAGGGGGAAAAGAAGGGGGCTGGGCAAGGGGCAAAGAAATTAAATGTTGGGGGGGGTGTGATTTTTTTTTGGGGGGGGGTTTGGGGGGGGGGGCCCCCTTTGGCTGTACTTGGGCCCAGGGCACCAAAAAGCGTTGTCCCGGCCCCGCTTGAGGACATCTCATATTGAAACTTTGATAAATTTATACAAAAAATTTTTAAAAAATGTTTGCCCCGAAGGCCTCTTTCTCTAAACTAAAAAAACCCCCAATTTTTGCTAAACTTTCCCCGGTATTGGGTCCACCCATCCTTTTATTATTTTTGTTGCCACTTTTACCCCGTTCAAAAACTCTACAAGGGGCTTTCCCCCGTGCACTGGTTTCCCAAAACGTACACAAAATTCCATGGTTTGGGCTAACCATTTTACTTGTATAATGGGAGAATAATGTTCTCTCATGTGCACTCTGCCCCTTTTTTTTAAAAACCCCCCTGAGACTGTTTGCCTTTGGGAGCTGCTCCTGCACTGGCGGGTACAATTTTAAATTTACTGTCCACTAGGATTCCCAAACACTATTATTCAATGCTATTGCAGAATAGGGCTTTTGTGCCTCCCAGCGCTGCAGCTGCGCTAGGAACAGAGCTGTACTTAACAGCCTTGTCCCTAGAGCAGTCTCTGCAAGTGCAAGGAAGCAGAGAAAACTTCAGATCCCCGGCACTTAACCCTTTGATTGCCGCAGGCATAATCAAAGGGCTTTCCCCTGCTCCATCTGGTGATCGAGACTCTCGGTGACTCAATGGAGCCCAGGGAATTTTCTGTACAAATCAGCCCGGGAAACCCAGATTAAACCCCCGGGCTGTCTCTGTAACAAGACAGTGATCAGGGCCCCAAAATGGGTTTTTAAAAGATGGGAACCCTGTTTCCTAAAAAAGGGCCCACGTTGTCCTGGGAACCCTTTGGGGGCCCCTTTTTTGGTAGGGGTTTATAGAATTATTTAAAGAAGGGGGGACCTGTACATCTCTAGACCCTTTTTTGTCTTTGTAAATCCTTGGGTTCCCGTGTGAAATAACAAATTCTGGGGCATCTTCCCTTATAAATCTTTTTTTGTGTTGTTCCTCTGGGTTTTGCCCCTAAAATAGTATTCCTGAAATTTGGGCACAAGGGTGTTTACCATTCCCTTTTTTTTACCCAGCACTAATTGGACAATGTCAGACTGCCATATCCCCAATATCTGGCAACACCCAGCTGACAGATTGGGAATTAATTTCTAAGAGGAACAACAGAGGAACCAATACAACATAAAGATCTAAGGAAAGATGCTCCAGAATTGTTAGTTAACAGGGAACACAAGTATTTATTAAAGGGAACCTGTCACATAGATTATGCCCCCCTGGCTGAGGACAGAACAAGGTAGTGTCAGACCTGCTGTTTCCAGCGCTGTGTCCCTTATTCTGTAAGATGCTGGAGTTTTCGTGTATTTAATGCTCAGACCTGCAGTTTTCAGCTAGAAGAGTCATTCGAAGAGTCCTTCAGTGTCAGTTTTTTTCAAACCCGGCCAATCGGAGGCTAGCCCCGCCCACCTCAACTGACAAACCTATTACTTTGAATAGGTAGAAACATGTATATAACTGTCAGTGGGTGGAGCTAGCCTTTGGTGGGTGGAGCTAACACCTGCTCATGAATAAGATTTGAGGGGTAAATGCTCTAAAACTACAGCATCTTACAGAATAAGGCAGAGGCATAACTTCAAGCTCTTGGGCCCTGGTGCAAAAAGTGAAATGGGGCCCCCAGTTACCATGCACCATTTATAATACTGCTATCTTCTTATGTGGCAGAAGGGCTTTTGGGCCCCCTCAGGCTGCAGGGCCCGGTAGCAACTGCTACCGCTGCACCCCCTGTAGCTACGCCCCTGGAATAAGGGGCACAGCACTGGGAACAGCATGTCTGTCTCTAGCTTGTGCTGCCCTCAGCAAGGGGGGCATAACCTATGTGACAGGTTCCCTTTAAAACAGACATGACAGAATTTGGTACGGGTCTTCTTTACATTAAAATAGTGCAGCAAATAGTTCCACATTACAAACTCATGTATATATACAGATATAGCAGCTACCAAATGTACATTTTTAATGCGTTGTGCCATCAGTGTGTTAGGTCTAAGTTATTTATATAGTGCACCAGGGCTGCCATCGGTCATCTATTAACCATTTCAGGGCCCCATACAGCCAAATCAAATGGGGCACCTACCATTACTAGTTCCTATTTTTTAACATATCAGTGAGGCTCTTTTTTTATTAGGGCCCCTGACAGGAGTACTGCCTGTAATGCCCTATTGGAACCCCTGTAGTGCACCATTCATACACTTACTATTAAAATGGAATTGCTATGTAAATAGCATACAGAGCCGTAGTGAATTACATTAATAGCATACACCAAGGGCAACATCTATGAATTCCCATGCGCCATTTGTGTAACTTGGCACTGACACACCAGTTCTAAATAGATATAGAGGAGCATATAATACGACATTATTAATGAAAGTGTAATATGCCAAACTTTGTATGGCAGCTTCGCACCAAACTTTGGAGCACCTAAAGTGTGTTGTCAACATTGCGCCAAGTCTGACCGTACGCATGTTCATACAGCTATAGAACCGGCAGTATACGGCAAAAAATGGCAAAAGCTAATTCATAGCTGTCGCCCCAAATGATTTCTACTAGCATGGTAGGACTAAATACTGGTTACATTTAAATATATCTTACTGATGTTTCTAAGGCTATGTCTACACGGCCCAAAAGCGGCCATTTTTTCTCCGATGCCAGACCCCAGTTTGTCACGCTTTGTACAAAAACCGCGGTCGCTTCTTGTTTTCCTAACATCGCCTATACAATAGTATTGTATGGGAAGATGGCAAGAAAACGAGAAGCGCCGGCTTTATTATAAAACATATTGTATAATACACCCGTGCCGAAAGACGAACAGAGAAAAGACGAGCTGTGTAGACTGCAGCTCGTCTTTCCTATTGCCGTCTATGGGGCCGCAGGAACGATCGTATCATTGGCGTTTTTAAAAAACGAAAAGCGCCGAAGATACGAGCGTAATCCTGTGCAGTGTGGACATAGCCTAAAAAGAAAGAAAAAAAAAGCAGAATACAGCAGTTGTAAAAGAATTTGAGACAGAACTATAACTCCCAGCAGGTACTAGTGCAGCTCAAAAAATTAGAATATCACTGAAAAGATCATTTATAATTTATAATTTTTAAGTCAAATAGAGAAACCCATATATTGTATAGACTCATTACAGTATGAATTACAGGGTTTAATATAATACATTTGTGAGCCCGATAACAAATAAAAAGATCCTGGAGAATCCCTTTTATTTTCAATAATATTCTATTTTTTTCAGATGCACTAGTATCTTTTTTCACCACAAACCTATGTAGTATTCCACTGCATTGTGAAAACTGGATTCTTTAACTGCTTGCTAAATGTCTAACTTGCAGAATTCCTTTTGCAGCTGCAGGAGTGGAGAGCCCCTGTCAGCCGCAGCCTGGCTCTCCAGTGAGCAGTCAGGGATAGTTTATTGCCTGCCTAGATCACTGTATACACAATACTCAATGAGTGTGCTATATACAGATCAGCAGGCAACCTTTGACACCCTGCTCCTCAGCCTCGGTGGTCATTTGATCATATAAATGCAGGATCTTCTGGGTCTAACCCAGATCAACTCTACAGTAATTTCAGGTGGCTGTATCTCCCCTGCAACTAGGACTAATATATTAGTCCCAGTTAAAAGGGAAAATCAAGACAAAAAAAAAAATTACATAAAATGCTTCCCCCTCCAAAGATCTTTTTCTGACTTTTTAGAGGGCACAATATGTCAAAAAAGAAAATAAATAAATCACACAAAAAAATTGAAAATCATTAAGACAGCCCAAAGTACCGTATAACTATAGCCTCCACGATGACACTAAAACTATATATCACCTGTATAAAAATGTGACAGTTACAAAACTACTTTTGGTGCTAATTTGTGCTATTAAAAGAAAATTAGATTTTTTTTTTACATTTTCCCTGATTTTATTATTTTAAAAAATGTAAAAATTACATAAAAATAAAGTCTTATATATCACAAAAAAGGTGAAAAAAAAAAAGAATATCCAAGTGCAAGAAAGCATTATAGTATTCAAACCCACTTGTAATAACTAAAAAAAATAACTAAAATGTGCCCGCTCAGGAACTGGTTAAAATCCTGTTCATTCACTACAATGTAACAATATTGTAACAACCAGAACACACACAAAACAGTAACATCATTTACAGAAAACAATGCAGCAATGTGTTAAACAGCTACTGCCTAAAATGTTAAAAACTTGACATAACAGTGTTGTAGCTTACATAATAGACATGAGCATTTAGTGAGGTTTTAGTTTTACTCACGTGCAGGGATTAACGTATTGGCTGAAAAATATATGGAGATTACAAAGTTAATAACATGCAATAATCAGACACATAAAAAGATAGATATGGCAAAGAAGATACAATAGGGGTTAAGCATAATGCAGACCTGAACAGTCTTCTGATGTGATGATGAGAGGTGCGGAGAGGGACTGCCAAGAGAATTTTTATATTGGAGACCCTCCTACGGTCCTGCGTCACATCAAGGGGGCCTGAAACTGTCTGAGTCAGTAGTATTGCTATCGTAGAACAATGTGTTATATTGAGCTCACTAATGTGAGCAAGAAGGATGCATACAGGGGGTAATCACTTTGCGCAGACAACAGAAGCAAATCCCATCCTTCCCTACTCAACCAAAGGGCTTTTATTAAACACCCAAAGGCCCCACAACAAGTACCAAAGTATTTTCAGCAAGGGGACAGAGTGTGTAAGAAAGCAAAACTCCATTAGGTTTGTTCCCTTTTCCGCTTGATGGTGGGGTAATAAGAATTTCAGTATTAATGGTGAACCAAGTGGGGTCCAGTGGGTTTCCCCTTTCTCCTTCACCCCGAACTGGGCCCACAATGTGTTTTCTTGCTGAAAGGGTTTTAAAAATTTTTTTTTCCCTCCCCACAGAACAATTTCAGAGTTAAGGGGCCCAAACACTAGTAATCCTGATTTACAGAACCATTCTACTTCTACTCTGCAGTTCTTAAAACACTACCCAAATAGTCATGCCCTATAGTGATTAAAAAAATACTTTTTACAAGGGGTGAAATACGGGTGTCCCACACTTTTGGCTCTGGAACAGTTAAAAAATAACTTTAGGGGAATGTGTCATCAAAAATGACTATTTTTTAACCCACTTTTTTTTGTTCCCAAAACAATTTTTTTTAAAAATTTTTGGTTATATATTTTTTTTTTAAATTTTTTAAAAACACTTTTTAAAAATTTTTTAACAATTTTAAATCCGGGAGTTTTTTACTTTGGCCACAAACCTAAAAATAGTCCCGACACTCCTTTTTGTAGAAAAGATTCTCATTTGTCTGCTCATTATCAGCACAAAGAGGGTCCCCTTTGAAAGGTTTTTTCCTAAGGTTTTTTTTTTTTAAAAGGGGGCCCCTGTTTTTTGAATTTTAAAAAGTCATATGAATCTGCCCCCACCAGTGTGCATTTTTTTTTTTCAAAAAAGTTTTTCCATGTGCAAAACCAAATTTTTGTTTTTGATTAACTTTTAAAAAATTTTCCTGGGCAAATATCAAAAAAGTAAACAAAATCCCCCCCAAAATCCTTTTTTTGATGTGAACTTGTTTAATACTTTTTTTTACAATTAGGGGAAAATTCCCAAAGCTAAAGACCGAATCCGTCAGAAAAAACAGCTTATTTTTTCAAAGCATTTTTTTTGTGGAAGGGGGCCCTTTTTAATGGACCTTCCCACTTGATAGTATCAGCTGCAGCTGTTTTGGTTTTTTCCTTTACTAGTTTAAAAATGATTTTCAAATAGAAGAACCCTCGGTACTGGCCCCCTTTCCCCCTCTAAAAAACCTGCCCCGCAGCTGCTCCAGAAGCGGACCATAACATTACAATGTGTGCTTCTATGGGTTTCCTTTGGGGCGTTGGGTACTGGGAATAGTGAAAGGAGGGTTTGTGTCAGCCCTTTGGGGAACCAAAAAAATACCGCTGGGTGACACCAGCCGGAAACGATAGTAAAAAAGCGCCGCCCCCCCCGGGGTTTGACAAAATCCACTACTATCAAATGGAATTAAATGGAAAAATTTTACACAAATTGCCAAAAAAACCCTTTTATTTTAAAAAAAATGCTCCCGCACCAGTCTCCCTTTTAAACCCTTTTAAAATTTAAAAAAATAGATCCAAGGTTTATCCATGTATTCCAAAAATCTTTAAGTATTTCCCAAAAGGGAAAACCCTTTAAAAAATACAAACAAAAAACACATACACATACATAGGCTGGAAAACCCTATCCTGCATCAAGGAAAGCTGGGGGAAAACCCATTGCCCCAGGTAACTTCCACTTTCCCTGATAGAATACTGGGGCCACATTTTTAAAAGGGTGGAGTGTCACCCAGCTTTTCCCGGATGCGAATAGGCTATGCCAAACCTTTACCAGATGTGTCCCCTTTGCCTGTCTCCGCCCCCCAAAGAAAATACTGCAGGGGCAGGGGACAGGGGCAAGGGACAGGAAACAAGAGGGGGAACTCCTGTCCCCTGCTCTGGGACCCAGCCCCATGCAGCCACTGGGGAAAAGACCAAAAGGGGGGAGGGGACAGGGAACAGAGGGGAACTTCTTTTCCCCCCGTACCTTCTCATGCCCCCCAGACCAAAGAATAGACCGCAGGGGGAGGGGTTTAAAGGGGGAGAAGATAATGGGGAACTTCACCCCCCCTTTCCCCACTCCAAAAACTCCCCCCCCTTTCACTGAAACCCCAACGCACAAAACCCTCTCCGCACCCCTCAAACCACCCTCCCCCCGAAAACTGAAACACCCCTCCCCCCCCTCCAACCCCTCCTCCACCGCACTCAACCCACACCCCTCCTCCACCGCACTCAAACACACACCCCTCCTCCACCGCACTCAAACACACACCCCTCCTCCACACACTCAACACAAAACCCCCCCTTTACCGCACTCAAACACCCCACCCCTTTCCCTTTCCCCCACTCAAACACACACCCCCCTCCCACACCTTTAAACACACACACCCCTCCACACACTCAAACACACACCCCTCCTCCACCGCACTCAAACACACACCCCCCTCCACCACACACACAAAAACACACCCCTCCTCCCCCAAAAACCCCAAAAACACACCCCTTCCCCCCACCTACCAAAAACACAAAACCCCCCCTCCAAAACACTCAAACACAAAAACCCCCCCTCCACCGCACCCCAAAAACACACCCTTCCCCCCACAAAACTCAAACACACACCCCTCCCCCCACCGCCCCCCCTTTAAACACAAAAACCCCACCCCCCACCCCCACCCCAAACCCACACCCCCCCTCCAACCCCACCTCAAACACCCAACCCCCCCCCACCCACACACACACCCCTCCACCACACACTCAAACACACACCCCCCCCCACCGCCCCTCAAACCCAACCCCCCCTCCCACACCTCAAACACCACCCCTTTCCCCCACCACACTCAAAAACACACCCCCCTCCCACACACTCAAACACACCCCTCCTCCACCGCACTCAAACACACACACCCCTCCACCGCACTCAAACACACACCCCTCCTCCACACACTCAAACACACACCCCTCCTCCACACACTCAAACACACACCCCTCCTCCACCGCACTCAAACACACACCCCTCCTCCACCGCACTCAAACACACACCCCTCCTCCACACACTCAAACACACACCCCTCCTCCACCGCACTCAAACACACACCCCTCCTCCACCGCACTCAAACACACACCCCTCCTCCACCGCACTCAAACACACACCCCTCCTCCACCGCACTCAAACACACACCCCTCCTCCACCGTCCCCAAAAACCACACCCCCTCCCCAAACCCAAACACCCACCCCCCCTCCACGCACTAAAACACACCCCCCCCCCCCACACACTCAAACACACACCCCTCCACCACCGCACTCAAACACACACCCCTCCTCCACCGCACTCAAACACACACCCCTCCTCCACACACTCAAACACACACACACCCCTCCACCGCACTCAAACACACACGCCCCTCCGCCCCACACTCAAACACACACCCCACCGCCACCGCACACAAAAACACACCCCCTTTTTTTTTTAAAACACCAAACACACACCCCTCCTCCACCACACTCAAACACACACCCCTCCTCCACACACTCAAACACACAACAACCCCCCTCCACCGCACTCAAACCCCAAAACCCCTCCTCCCCACCAAACAAACACCCCACCCTTTCCCCCACCGCACTCAAACACCACCCTCCTCCACACCCCTCAAAACACAACACCCCTCCTCCCCCCCCTCAAACACAAAACCCCCACCCCCCGCACTCAAACACCACCCCTCCTCCCCCCCGACCCCAAAAAACCCCCACCCCTCCCCCCACCCAAAACTCCCCAAAAACACAAACCCCTCCTCCACACACCCCCAAACACCACCCCTCCCCACACACTCAAACACACACCCCTCCCCACACAATCAAACACACACCCCTCCACCACCGCACTCAAAAAAAACCCCCCCTCCCCCCCGCAATCCCAAACACAAAACCCCCCCCTCCCCCCACCAACCCCCAAAAACCCCCTCCTCCACACACTTCCAAACCCCACCCCCTCCCCCCACCGCCTCAAACACACACCCCCCCTTCCACACACCAAAACACACAAAAAACCACCCCTCCTCCACCCACTCTAACCCCCACCCCACCTCCACCGCACTCAAACACACACCCCTCCTCCACACACTCAAACACACACCCCTCCTCCACCGCACTCAAACACACACCCCTCCTCCACACACTCAAACACACACCCCTCCTCCACACACACAAACACACACCCCACCACCACCCCCCCCCCCCAAACACAAAACCCCCCCTCCCCGCACTCAAACACACACCCCTCCTCCCCCGCACTCAAAAAACAAAACCCCTCCTCCACAACTTTAAAACACCCCACACCCCCCTCCACCACCAAACACACACCCCCCCTCCACACACCAAAAACACACACCCCTCCACCCAAAACCAAAAACACACACCCCTCCTCCACCGCACTCAAACACACACACCCACCACCCCACGCAACCACACACCCCACATCCACCGCACACAAACACACACCCCACCACCACACACTCAAACACACACCCCTCCACACCACACTCAAACACACCCCCTCCTCCACCCCCACCAAACCCCACACCCCCTCCTTTCCACCGCAAATCAAACACACACCCCTTTCCCCCACCGCACTCCAAAAACACAACCCACTCCCACACACTCAAAACACACACACCCCTCCCCCACCGCACTCAAACACACACCCCTCCTCCACCGCACTCAAACACACACCCCTCCTCCACCCACTCAAACACACACCCCTCCTCCACACACTCAAACACACACCCCTCTTCCACACACTCAAACACACACCCCACTTCCACACACTCAAATACACACCCCTCTTCCACACACTCAAACACACACCCCTCCTCCACCGCACTCAAACACACACCCCTCCTCCACACACTCAAACACACACCCCTCCTCCACACACTCAAACACACACCCCTCCTCCACACACTCAAACACACACCCCTCCTCCACACACTCAAACACACACCCCTCCACCACCGCACTCAAACACACACCCCTCCTCCACCGCACTCAAAACACACCCCCTCCTCCCCCACACTCAAACACACACCCCTCCTCCAACACCAAACACCCACCCACCCCCCACCAACACACCCCAACACACACCCCCCTCCACCACACTCAAAAAAACACCCACCCCACCCCCACACACTCAAACACCCCAAAAAACCCCCCTCCCCCAACTAAAACACCAAACCCCCCACCCCTCAAACACACACCCCCCACCACCCCCACCAAAAACCACCCCCTTTCCCCACACCCCAAATTAAACACACCCCCTCCCCACACACTCAAACACCCCACCCCTTCCCCCACACACTCAAAAACACCCCACCCCCCCACCAAAAACTCAAATACACACCCCTCTTCCACACACTCAAATACACACACACCCCTCCACCACCGCACTCAAACACACACCCCTCCACCGCACTCAAACACACACCCCTCCTCCACACACTCAAACACACACCCCTCCTCCACACACTCAAACACACACCCCTCCTCCACCGCACTCAAACACACACCCCTCCTCCACCGCACTCAAACACACACCCCTCCTCCACCGCACTCAAACACACACCCCTCCTCCACCCACACAAACACACACCCCTCCTCCCCCCGCACCCCAAACACACACCCCCCTCCACCTTTCTCAAAAAACACACCCCTCCACCACCGCACTCAAACACACACCCCTCCTCCACCGCACTCAAACACACACCCCTCCTCCACCGCACTCAAACACACACCCCTCCTCCACACACTCAAACACACACCCCTCCTCCACCGCACTCAAACACACACCCCTCCTCCACACACTCAAACACACACCCCTCCACCACCGCACTCAAACACACACACACCACCACCACACACTCAAACACACACACCCCTCCACCGCCCCAAAAAAAAACACCACACCCCTCTTTCCCCCGCACTCAAACACACACCCCCCTCCACAAAACTCAAACCACCCCCCCCTCTCCCCCAACCCCAAACCCATAACACCCCCCCCCCCCCCCCAACGCACTCAAACACACACCCCTCCCCCACACACTCAAACACACACACCCCTCCACCGCACTCAAACACACACCCCTCCACCACCGCACTCCAAAAACACAAAACAAACCCCCCCCTCCCCACACCAAACACCACCCCCCTCCACCCCCCCAAACCCCCCCCCCCAAACACACACCCCCCCCTCCACACACTCAAAACACCACCCCCCCCTCCACCGCACTCAAATACACACACCAAAAACCCCTCTCCCCCACACTCCCACACACACCCCCCTTTTCCCCCCCGCCCCTCAAACACACCCCCTCCTCCACCCCCCCAAACCCAAAAACACCCCCCCCTCCTCCACACACTCAAACACACACCCCTCCACCACCGCACTCAAACACACACCCCTCTTCCACACACTCAAATACACACACACCCCTCCTCCACACACTCAAACACACACCCCTCCTCCACACCCCTCAAAAACAAAACACCCCTCCACCGCAATCAAACACACACCCCTCATCCACACACTCAAACAAAACCCCCCCCTTTCCCCCACCACACCAAACCACACCCCACTTCCACACACTCAAAAACACACCCCCCTTTTCCCCCCACTCAAACACACACCCCCCTCCACCGCACCAAACCCCAACCCCCACTTCCACACACCAAAACACACCCCTCCCCCCACACCCTCAAACACACACACCCCCTCCCACACTCAAAAAAACACACCCCCCCCCCACAACCCCAAAAACACAACCCTCCTCCACCACCCCCAAAAACACACCCCCCCACCACCCCCACTCAACACAAAAACCCCTCCACCACCGCACTCAAACACACACCCCTCATCCACACACTCAAATACACCCACACCCCTCCTCCCCACACTCAAAAACACACACCCCTCCCCCCCTCACTCAAACACACACCCCTCTTCCACACACTCAAATACAAACACACCCCTCCTCCCCACACTCAAACACACACCCCTCCTCCCCCACCAAAACCCAAACAAACCACCCCCACCCCTCCCCCGCACTCAAACACACACCCCCCCTCCACACACTCAAACACACACCCCTCCTCCACACACTCAAAAACACACACACCCAACCCACACACAAAAACACACCCCTCCTCCCCCACACCAAATAAACACCCCCCCTCCCGCCTCAAACACACACCCCCCCTCCACCGCACACAAACACACACCCCTTTCCCCCACCGAAACCCAAAAAACACACCCCTCCTCCACCGTAATCAAACACACACCCCCCCCTCCACCCACTCAAAAACACCCACAACCCTCCACCGCACTCAAACACACACCCCTCCTCCACCCACTCAAACACACACCCCTCCTCCACACAAAAAAAAACACACCCCCCACCACACACCTTCCCAAAAACCCCACCCCTCCCCCCACCGCCCTCAACCCCCCTCCACACACCAAACCACACCCCCCCTCCACCACTCAAACACACCCCCCTCCTCCACCGCACTCAAACACAAACCCCTCCTCCCCACACACTCAAAAACCCCCACACAACCCCCCCTCCTCCAAAACCCCTCAAACACACACCCCTCCACCGCACTCAAATACACACCCCTCTTCCACACACTCAAATACACACACACCCCTCCCACCACACACTCAAACACACACAAAACCCCCCCACACACTCAAAAACACACCCCCCCTTTCCCCAAAACTCAAATACACACCCCTCCTCCACAAAAAACCCCCCCAAAAACACACACCCCCCCACCTCAACCCAAAAACACACACCCCTCCACCGCAATCAAACACCCCCCTCCTCCACCGCACTCAAATACACAACACCCCCCCCTCCCCACACTCAAACACACAAACCCCTTCCCCCCACCGCACCCAAAAAAACCCCCCCTCCCCCACACTCAAACACACACCCCTCCACCACCGCACTCAAACACACACCCCCTCCTCCAAACACTCAAACACACACCCCTCCCCCCACACACTCAAAAACACACCCCTCCTCCCATTCCACTCAATTTCACACACCCCCTCCCCCGCACTCAAAAAACCCCACCCCCCCCTCCAAAATAACCCAAAAACACACCCCCCCTCCACACACTCAAATAAAACCCCCCCCCTCCTCCAAAACACCTAAAACACACCCCTCCCCAAACACTCAAACACACACCCCCCTCCACACACTCAAAACACACACCCCCCTCCACACACTCTAACACACACCCCTCCACACACTCAAACACACACCCCTTTTTCCTTTTTTTTTCCCCACACTCAAACACCACCCCCTCCACCCCACTCCCCCAAACACCCCACCCCTCCTCCACACAATCAAACACACACCCCCCTCCACCCCCCACAAAAACACCCCCCCTCCTCCACAACCCCACAAAAACACACCCCTCCTCCACCCCACTCAAACACACACCCCTCCTCCACCGCACTCAAACACACACCCCTCCTCCACACACTCAAATACACACCCCTCCTCCACACACTCAAACACACACCCCTCCACCACCGCACTCAAACACACACCCCTCCACCACCGCACTCAAACACACACCCCTCCTCCACCGCACTCAAACACACACCCCTCCACCACCGCACTCAAAAACAAAACCCCTCCCCACACACTCAAAACCAACCACCCCTCCACCACCCAAATCCAAAAACCAAAACCCCCTCCTCCACACACTCAAACACACACCCCTCCTCCACACACTCAAACACACACCCCTCCTCCACCGCACTCAAACACACACCCCTCCACCACCGCACTCAAACACACACCCCTCCTCCACACACTCAAACACACACACCCCTCCTCCCAAAACCTTTAAACACACACCCCTTTCCCCCACACACTCAAAAAACAAAACCCCACCCCCCCCACCGCACTCAAAAACAACACCCCCCCTCCACACACTCAAAAAACAAAACCCCTTTCCCTTTCCCCAATACTCAAACACACACCCCTCCTCCACACACTCAAACACACACCCCTCCTCCACCGCACTCAAACACACACCCCTCCTCCACACACTCAAACACACACCCCTCCTCCACCGCACTCAAACACACACCCCTCCTCCACCGCACTCAAACACACACCCCTCCTCCACACACTCAAACACACACCCCTCCTCCACACACTCAAACACACACCCCTCCTCCACCGCACTCAAACACACACCCCTCCTCCACCGCACTCAAACACACACCCCTCCTCCACCGCACCTTTTTTTCACCACCCCCCTCCACACACCAAAAAACACACCCTCCACCCCGCACTCAAAAACACCCCCCTCCTTCCCAAACCCCCACTCAAACACACACCCCTCCCCACCACTCAAACACACACCCCCCCCTCCCACACACTCAAAAACACACCCCACTTCCACACACTCAAACACACACCCCCCCCACCACCCCTCAAAAAAAACCCCCCCCCCACCGCACTCAAACACACACACCTCCTCCACACACTCAAACACACACCCCCCCTCACCACACTCAAACACACACCCCTCCTCCACACACTCAAAAACACACCCCTCCACCACACTCAAACACACACCCCTCCACCCCCCACTCAAACACACACAAACCCCCCACCGCACCAAAACCCCCCACACCCCCCCCCCCACCCCCCCCCAAATCAAAAACCAAAAACCCCTTTCCCCCACACACTCAAACACACCCCCCTCCTCCACCGCACTCAAACACACCCCCCTCCTCCACCGCACTCAAACACACACCCCTCCTCCACACACTCAAACACACACCCCCCTCCACCGCACTCAAACACACACACCCCTCCACCGCACTCAAACACACAACCCCTCCCACCCCAAAAACCCCAAAAAACCCCACACCCCCCCCACCACACACCCAAACACACACCACCCCCCCCGCACTCAAAAACACACAAAAACCCCCTCCACACACTCCAACACACTCCCCCCCCCTCCACCACAAAACCCCAAATACCACCCCTCTTCCCCAAAACTCAAATACAAAACACACCCCCCCAAACCCCCGCACTCAAACACACACCCCCCTCCACCCCCAACCCCCCCCCCCAACCCCCCCACACACCCCACCACCACCCCACCCAAACCCCCCCCCCTCCTCCACACACTCAAAAACACACCCCTCCACCACCGCACTCAAAAAACACACCCCTCCTCCCACCGCCTTTAAACACAAAACCCCCCTCTCCACACACTCAAATACACCCCCCTCCTCCACAGAACTCAAACACAACACCCCTCCCCCACCCACTCAAACCCCCACCCCTCCTCCACCGCACTCAAACACACACCCCTCCTCCACCGCACTCAAACACACACCCCTCCTCCACCCCACTCAAAAACACACCCCCCTCCACCGCACTCAAAAAACACACCCTTTTCCCAACACACTCAAATACACACCCCTCCTCCACACACTCAAAAACACACCCCCCCCCCCCACACCCTCAAACACACACCCCCCCCTCCCCCGCACCAAACAAAACACCCCTCCTCCACCCCACCAAACACACACCCCTCCTCCACCGCACTCAAACACACACCCCTCCTCCACACACTCAAACACACACCCCTCCTCCACCGCACTCAAACACACACCCCTCCTCCACACACTCAAACACACACCCCTCCTCCACACACTCAAACACACACACCCCTCCACCGCACTCAAACACACACCCCTCCTCCACACACTCAAACACACACCCCTCCTCCACACACTCAAACACACACCCCTCCTCCACACACTCAAACACACACCCCTCCTCCACCGCACTCAAACACACACCCCACTTCCACACACTCAAACACACACCCCTCCTCCACACAAATCAAATTTTCACACCCCTCCACCGCACTCAAACACACCCCCCTCCACCACCCCAACACACACCCCTCCCCCACCAAAACTCAAACACACACCCCCCCTCCCCCGCACTCAAACACACACCCCTCCCCACACACTCAAAACACACACCCCCCCCCCTCCCCCCCGCACTCAAACACACCCCCCGCCACCCCACACTCAAACACACACCACTCCTCCACCGCACTCAAACACACACCCCTCTTCCACACACTCAAACACACACCCCCCCCTCCACACACCAAACACACAACCCCCTCCACACACTCAAACACACACAAAAACCCCTCCACCGAAATTTAAACCCCACAAAACCCCCTCCACACCCCACTCAAACACACACCCCTCCACCACACACTCAAATACACACCCCTCTTCCACACACTCAAATACACACACACCCCTCCACCGCCGCACTCAAACACAAAAAACCCCCCCCTCCCACAAAACACCAAACGAACCAAAAACACACCCCTCCCCCCACATAAAACCCCCACAACCAAAAAACACCCCCCCCCCCCTTTCCCACACCTCAAACACACCCCCCCCCCACCCCCTCCACCCTACCCCCTCAAAAAAAACCCCCCCCCACCCCCCCAATCCCCCCCCCCCACCCCCCCCCCCCCCCAACCCCCACAAACCTACCAAAACCCCCCCCCCAATCCACCCCCCCCCCCCCACCCCCCAAAACCCCCCCACCCCCCCCCCCCCTCCCCCCTACCCCCCCAACACCCCCCCCCCACCCCCCCCCCCCCCCCCCCTACCCCCCCCCCCCCCCCCACCCCCTAACCCAAAAACACACCCCCCTCCACCACCAAAACACACACCCCCCCCCTCCTCCCAACCCCACTCCCCCCAAAAAAACACCACCCCTCCCCGTACACTGAAAAACACTCCCCTCCTATGCAGAAACTATTAGACATCCCAACCCGGGCCCCGGGAAAATGGCTCCAGGGCACTTCATTTACCCCTGATGCTGCTTTACATAAACCTCCGGGACTTTAGGGGTGGGAGGTTAAGCAACCCCTTTTGGTGTTGGGGGGGGGGGGGGAAGGGGGGGTTGGGTGTAGGCCCCCAGTATGGATAAAGTGTATACAGTATACTTTAGAAATAGGGCAAATGTGGTTGAATAGAGACTACATTTGCCCAATGGCCCTCTTTGGCACCACCTACGCTGTGCCATGGTATATGGATTTAGCAAAGTTTGAAATAACAGGGATATCCAGGTTATTTATGTGTAATTTGTTCCTAGCTTACAACAAAAGTCAGCAAAATGTAATGAAAAATGTACGATGACTTTTTGTGCTGTGAAATCATGGTATTATCTGTATTTTTGCTACATGATGAATAAATTTTTCGAAGCACCCCGACAGACACCACCAATGGAGGCCAAAAATGTGTTGTCAATGGGGCCTAAGCCATTTTATTAAAATATCAGGAAGAGGTTCCAGACTACTTGGCCTTACCTGCTGCTTGGTAGATGCACCCTTTAAACATGTAGGCAAAGGTCAATTAAAAATATTACCAAGTACATTGCTGTTCTCATATTGCTTCATTCTAGAGTTGGAGCAGTTCTTATCTCTTGCTTGTTTACACAAGCTTCCCTAGATTACCAGCCACCCCTCTCTGGTCTAAACAGTGGCCGGGATGGTGTTGTCACTCCATGCTGTGTCTTATCTCCACTCTGCTCTGCAGCCCTGGCCAGGATAGTGAAATTACTCCCTGCTGTTTCTTCTCAGCAAAACAGGAAACTTTTAAATTTTTTACTGAAAACCCTTTTAACCCCTTTTAAGGGTATAACCCTTTTAACCCCCCCTTCTACAATCACTGCGGGAAAAACCACCCACAGCCCGGGCAGGGGTGTTAGCCTAACTGACCCGTGAAAACAGGCTCTGTAAAAAAAAAAAAAAAAACACCAGGGAAAAAACCCTTAACTTCAGTTTTTTCCATAAAGTTTTTTTTCAGGCTCCAGATTTTAGCAATATTTTCTTTAAAAAATACACTGTCAAAAACATAAAGGGAAAAGCTAAAATTTTTACAACCTTTATCTCAATGGGAAAAAATAAAATTTCCCGATCAATTCTTTTTTCATTTTCAAAAGTGGGAAACACGGGGAACAATAAAAAAAATAACATGATCAATGAAAAAACCAAATTTAAATTCCCAAAGGGGGGCTTTGGGTTTGGGAAAGAACCCCAAAAACAAATGGAAAAGCAAATTTTAGGGTGATTTCCCCTTCAGTGGGAAAAGTTTTCAAGACAAGGGAAAAAAAAGGGTCATAAATTCTGTTTTTTACCAAACCCCAACACCTTGGGGGATGGGTCCTGTTTAGGCGGTTTGGAAAGTTCTCCGAAGGGGTCTCCTCCCAACCCCGGACTAAAAAATATTCCCAAATCCTGGACAGTCCGGGGGCCGTTGGGGGATGGGAAAGAGACAAGATGTCCCCCCGATGGCTCGATTGGATTTAGGTCCCGGGAAAAGGGAGGCAGTCCCAAAAGGGAAACCGCGCCAATTTCCAATCTCCAAAACTTGGGTTCTCTCAAAAGCCCAAAATTGGGCCCCCATGGGTTGGGCTGATGAACATATACAAAACAAAGCTTTTTACATTAAGATCACTGTATGAAGCCTCATAGTATTAATACATATTAATCCAAACTAGAGTTTTGTTTTGTAAATACCCGACCCAAATGAAAATAATTATGTCCCACTAGTATTAGGCTGCCCTCTGTACCTCATATAACTAAATCTTAAAAATTCTGAATGTTTGAATTGATAATCTGTATACTGATGCAGCGCAGCAATGCTGGCTCGGAGTGGAGTAGTTCAGGACACGAAGCATGAAGCTCTGCCCTGTTAGACACTCCCCCACCCACGTCAGGGATGGAAGCGCGTCCTCCGACTCGGAAGTCGAGTCAGTTAAAGCACGCGCATGCGCTGTTACTGAAGACAGACGGCAAGCGTTGTAGACATGTGAATTGTGGTAGTTGAGCACAGAAAGTTATGCCTCCATGAAATATACCATAATTAAGCTTTAAAACACTTGATTCTTTATACTATATCCAATTTTGGTTAAAGGGGTTGTCTCACTACAAGGATTGCTTTTTATGTTAAAGATCTTGCAAAAACAAGTCACTTTGGAATATGTGTCCATTAACAGTGTCCTACCTATTCCTAGATATCCCCTCTTGTATGGGTTGCATCAGCTCCTCAGGACGCCATAGCTACAGACCTGTTCGATCTCTCCTGATAGGCTGCCAGCACTGGTCGCTATAGCTACAGACCTGTTCAATCTCTCATGATAGGCTACCAGCGCTGGTTGCTATAGATACAGACCTGGATTCTACTACAGCCTAGTGGAAGCCAGTAAACGCACCCCTGAATTCAAAAGGAAACCAAGAAAACAGGACTGAGGTGAGATGAATCAATGTAGTGAGACAATCCCTTTAAGCAGGATATCCTGAATATATGGTTGATAAGTATATTCTCATTTCTTGGACATTATAGATACCTGATCCATGTCTGTGGAATATGTAAAGACATCTTAGATAATGAAAGGATGAAAATCTACTCCTTTACTGTTTCTAAGTGAGTAACAAATGGTTATTTTTAGACCAGCATGATGTCTGAAGTTTGGTGAGTATGTTCTCTATACTTATTGGGATTTAATAGAAATTGTATGGCCACTACCTAATTAGAGATTACTCTACCATTACATCAGGGTCCTATAAACGAATAAATGAATTAAAGAGGACTTTTCTAAAAAAAAATCTGTTGCTACAATATTTGTTTTAAGTATTCAGTGACATGTGTTTGGAGTTGTAATACTGACCCCTGAGGAACTCACTTGTAACCTAGGGAGGGAAACGCGTCAGGTCAAGGGTCATTTTATAGACCTCGACTCATTAATATTGAGCCGGGTCAAGAGAGATTATATGGGTCTCGGGCTATCATCTTTGGGTCATCATCAATCAATTCCAGTCTCCCCCTATTTTTTTTTTTTTCTTTTTCAAAAGAACTTTATTGAAAATAATTAGTTCACAATAGTTATACGGTATAAAACAAATGAAGAAATGTGATTCTTCAAAACAAGCAAAGAAAGATGGTGCTAAATAACTGATTGAATCGGATATACAAAATCCTAACAAATATGTATTGTAATCAGTTACGTTACAAAGCAAAACTATAGAAAATAAAGATACAGTTTGCTGCATATAAGAGAAGCAATCCTCGGGTTTCCTGAATTACAAATTTCAAAAGTACACCATATGATCCCCTTCAAGAGATCTTAAAAAAGACAGAAATTAAAATTTTCAAATCAGAATGATAAAACTTAAACCCATGGAGGGAGTCTTGGCCAGACCATCGCTACAACAAGAAAGACAGGTGCAATACGATTAAATACCGGTGCAGAGAAAAAGCATAATTAACGTTTGAAATAAAAGAAAAAAAAAACATGCCTGAACGGGGAACCATATGATAGGCCCCACTACCAGGCTCCATGAGAACCAACGTCAATTTTAAAGGTAAAGGTGTAGCATGTCACTCGAGGCAAGGGGCATATAGTGAGAGAGAGAACCCAGATTCTATAATAGAATTTGTAGTGAATTGTATGCAGGAGATGCGGAACAAAGATCACCCCCATTCCCTCCATACTTATTAAATTTATCAAAGAGTTTTGGAACAGTGACCGCCCTTATTTCCTCCATGGCGCTGATACGAAAGATTATCCTTTGAACCATTCCGAAAATGATGTATCTGGTAGATTTCCATTTTTCCTTGGTAATCCAACAACCTTGGCTGACACCAACATAAAAATGATCCAAACTTCCTTTCAAGGATTTTAGATCCATTGGGAACATGAAGAGAAGAGGAAGAAGTGCAAACTGATCATTTTGGCAACTTTATACCTGTAATCAATGATATAAATTCTAAGACTTTAAAAGCCATTAAACGGGTTGAATGTCCTTCGACCACCCCCACCAGATGTGCGTCATGTCTCCCGATCCCTGACTGCACTCCAACACAGATGGAGGAACCTGTAGGGAAACAAAAGAATGTAAGTAGCGTGGGTAACTAACTGTAACCACCTTGGATAGTACCTTGATATATTCATATCCTGTATCTGGCAGGACATGTGAAGCCCTTATCCCTAACACACAAGCTTTGGTCCCAATCGTCATCTGTCCACCGTATACGTTTAAATCCCCTTTCCCAGTTACTGTTGAAATATATGCTGAGTGGACGATGTGTTGGCCGTGATCATATCATATAAAGTTGAAATAACATGTTTTAAGGAGGCTGCACCTGAACACATACTTGTTTTTCAAAATCCAGTAAGTAGCCCTAACCGAAACCCCAGGCCACATTTTTTTTAATTCACGAAGCAAAATAGTGTTTGAATGCTGGGCCATATTGAAGCCAACATTAGGTCGCGACTGCGTTGAAGGGCACAATCCTTACACTATATGGTCTAAAGATCCCCTCTCTTAATAAAAGAACCGATAAACCACGGCTTCCTAGCTAGGGGTCCACATACACCAAATCCAATGCCGTATACTTGTAGCTCAAGGTTTTCCCTGAACAGCAGTAAGGGGAACCTCCTGGGTGTGAATAAGTGATGTCTGGGGCCCTGGTCCTTTAAGAATAGATAGATTATTTAAAAAAACCGGCGAGCAACCAGAGAAGTTGGCCCGGGTGGACTCGTACTCTCATGTGAGGTCAAACCAATCTAATAGCCCTAGCTCCAGCTGTTGCTAAATAGTAGTACTATTGCAAATCTGGGAGTGACACCCACCATTTTCTTTTCGCCGGATTAGTGTGCTCCAGTATTCTAGCCTGCTTAATCCGCCCAGACAAATTTCCCGAAGCATTTATTGATGTGTCGCAAAATAGTTTAACTTGCAGGCAATCTGATGGTGGGATGCACTGAATAGATATAGCAAGACTTGGGAGCGTGTTCATGTTTTAAGATATATATTCTCCCAACCAGGAGAAAGTTTTTTTCCTTGTCCCAATTGGAAAGTCTCCCTTGAATGTTTGGGAATAGGGTTTCAAAATTAAGCGCAAAAGTGCGCTCAATTTAGAACCTGGGGATTTAGAATCTCTAGATATGTAAATGAATCTCTGACCCATTTAAAGGGATATCACGTTTGCAGGAAACTAGCTGTGTCAGCCTCCAGGTTAACCTGATCGCTACCCTCTTGTGAAATTGACTTTAAATTACAGAAAGAGCAAAACTCATCGAGGAGGATCACATCAGCGCTGGCAATAGGGAAGTTGTCCGGGGTGAGTGAGGTAACAAGGGAGGTCATTTCCGCAAAAGCTGCCCATTTTTGTTGATCTTTTCCTATCAAACATCCCCTTGAACTCTCCCGGTCAGCCCTAAAGGACTTGCAACAGATACTCCATGGCTATCACATATAGAATGGGGATAGATGGGCAGCCCTGCCGTGTTCCATTGTTTGATCTTAAAAGGTCTAGAGAATGCCATTAATCCTTATCTTATCCGTAGGGCATTGATATAAGCGAAGAATTTTTGCATATATTTTTGCCCAACCCAACATTTGACAGGGCGGGGACTCCAAATAAGGTCCAATCCACGCTGTCAAATGCCTTCTCCTGCATCAAAGGACAGGAGCCAGAGGGGAGTCCCGGCGCGATGAGCATGATGAATTAAGGTAGAACGTTCTTGAAAGTATTATCACGAGCCTCTCTGGTGGGCACGAACCCGACTTGAAATCTAGTGGATCAACTTCCAGAAGTAAGTTGAGCCTGCTGCTATCTGACATCGCAAATATTTTGGTATCTGTTTGTTATACGTTATAAGGTCTGGTAACTATGGCAAAGTAAAGGGGTCTTTTTTCCTGGTTTAAGAGGATTACGGAAATATGAGCTCATCAACAAAAAGCCTTATGGAACGTAAAGATGGACGAGACTTGAAATTACAATAATTCTAAAAAAGTGGACCGGTCAGTATCTTCCCTTAAGTGATTTTACTAGAATTTAGCAGTAAAAGCCATCAAGGGCCCGGGCTCTTCCCAGTAGATAAAGAGGAAATCCTGCCTGTTGCAGGCTCGGTAGGGGTAAAAGGGTCTCGTAAAGGCGCAGCAAGCAAATTGCCGCTGTGATTCGAGCTTAGTTAGAGAGTGTTTCTTGCTATAGGCATTAAAGTGCTTTCTAGAAGCATTTTGCCCACCGGAGTATGTACTTAGATGAAAGAATTAATAAAGGTCTTGATAATAGCTATGAAACTATCCAAGTCTTCCGGCGTGAGGGAAGTGACCGTAACCGAGCTTTGGTCTTAACGAGAGTGGATAAAGAGAGAGGCTCTTCCTGTCTTGTAGAATTCTCTGGCAAGCATTCTACTTGGCATATTACCCACCTGTATATTGGGCCTCGCATAGCGACGAAAACGCGCTCATTCCTCTTATCCTTCAACAAACTGATCACAGTTTATTCTGCAGCAAGCTACGCAAGTCTGAGTCCCATCAAAGGAAGTTTTTGTGGTCGCTTGCCACGTTTCGGCTTAATTTGGCTAACAAATGTGGCGGTTAATTTATATGTCTTCCTCTCTTTTCAGACGAGCCCCATGCTTAATTAAAACCCCATCGAAGTAACATTTAAAGTGCCCGTTCCCATTTTATTTTGTGGAGTATAGGATCAGATACGAGGTCGAGCTGAGGAAATTTTCAATAGTCTGTTTCATTTCTGACAATCACACCATATCCTAAGAAGGGACTCTTGAAGTTCCAATCTGTAAGGACTTACTCAAACCACGAGGTAGTTCATGTCGCAATGGTCTGGGGCATGATCTGATAATAGGATATTCCCGATTTGCCGTTTGCATTAACGTAACGGTACAGCACCATTCTGTGAGAAAGATGAAATCTATTCTGCTATATCCTCCTATGAGATGGGAAAGAACGTGGTAAATCACGAGTAGTGGGGTGCGCGCAGGCGCCAGGGATCACAAAGCAGCAATGTCATAAAGTAATTTCCTTTATATTATTTCAGTTATTAAAAGATAAAGAGAGCTCCCTGAAGAGGTGTCCAATTCCCAGGCTGAATGGCAAAATTGAAGTCACCACCACATAAAATACTTTTTAACCTTTGCGCATAGGGTATTAAGCTCATCTAATACCTTATTTAGAAAGTAAGCTGGCCCTAGGTTTCGGGGAGGACATAAATATAGGCAATGGTGAGCAAATTACCGATCCACTATGTCAACATTTAACAAATACGTATCTGGCAATTGTCCATCTCTTTCTAATATCCTGAATCGCTTGACAGGAGATCTTCATGAAGAAAAAATAGCAACGCCCTTTAGTTTTGGTGCTAGAGTTGTCTCTCTGGCACAGAGAGGGAAATATTTATTTCTGTAATTATTCTAATGGCCCCGATAGTATAATAGTTTCTTGTAAGCAAGAACTTGGGTTCTATTCCTTGGGCATATCATGATAGAAGCGTGACCGACGGCTCTTCATCCGGACAATTAAACCCCTAAACCGTTAGAGGGATGTTAGTCGGAACGTCTCCATACTGAAAGGTAGGTTTTGTGGCTGTCACTGGTAGCATAGATTGGGCTCCCCTCAGAATCGCGTCTCGGCAAATAAAAAAACGTACTAAACAATTTGAACATTAAAGACGTAACCAAGCCTAACAACCATATTATAGGCCAAAGGGAAAATCTACAAAGTGCAGTATAGATAACTGCGTTACCAAAGCATGGGGAATCCATGCTAATACCTATGTGGGGATGAGCACGTTGGTCGTCCCCCTATTTTTTATAGGGTGTGTTAGGGCCTAATAGTTAGACTTCTATGTGGAGCCGTCCTTCTCAGGATGTACACATTGTCAGATAGTGTAAGATATAGGGGTTTGTAGGGTTAGTTGTCCCATTATTGTTTGGATATAGTTAGGTTTTTTGCGTATTTTTTGTGTATTTTTTATTTTATACTATTAAAAGTTACGTTTTATAGTCTTTTCCAGTGATTGATTAGAATTCATTAGACTATTTACTTGCTGTAAGCAAAGCACCGACTTGTGGCTGTCCGGCCCTCATACCACCCTCATGGAGTCTTCTGACACTTTGAGTAGACACATGGAGATTAGTGGCTGCTGGAGGTCATTGTGCAGGGCTCTGGCACTGCTCCTCCTGTTCCTCTCTGCACAACGGAGGAGGTAGCGGTTTTGCTGCTGGGTTGTTGCCCTCCTAGGGCCCCTTCTACATCTCCTGGTGTACTGGCCTGTCTCCCGGTGTCTGCTCCATGCTCCGGATACTGTACTGACAGACACAGCTAACCTTTTTGCCACAGTTCACATTAATGTGCCATCCTGAATGAGCTGCACTACCTGAGCAACGTCTGTGGGTTGTAGACATTGCCTCCTGTTACCTCTAGGGGTGAGAGCAATGACAAAAAGTAAAAATGACCAAAACAACAGCCAAAAAGGATGAGAACAGAGAAATGTTCTGTGGTCACCACCTGCAGAACCACTTATAGGGGTTGTCTTGCTAATTGCCTATCATTTCTACCTGTTGTCTGTTCCATCTGCACAACAGCAGGAGAAATTGATTCACAATCAGTGTTGATTCATAACACGACAGGATGATTTCACAGACGTGTGATTGACTTGGAGATACAGTGTGTTGCTTAAGTGCTCCCTTTATTTTTTTGAGTATTGTATTTATAGGCACATTACTGCTGGAACAGGTAGAGCACTTTCAAAGTAGTTTACCTAAGCCAGAAATGTCGTACAAGCGCTAGAATGCACCTGATTTATAACCCGCAGTAGACCGGGTTCATAAATCAGGCGCATTCTACACTATTTTAATGCACATAAAAAGTGGCGTCTAATCGCCAAAAATCATACATTTCTCTCCAAGTGCTTACATTTATGTCTATGGGGGATATGGAGCTCCGCATCACGAAATGGATCTGTGGCCACTACAGTGATATCGGCATAGAATTCTGAACCCGCTTCAGATAAAAAACAAAATATATCTATCCACGAACTGGTCACACTTCCAAAATGAAAACACTAACCACATAAACAATACAGCACTATTTTGCCCAGAATCCAAGGCGGTGATGCGGGGTCATATCATCTTTTATCTTATACTTAAAGGGAATGTGTCATCAAAAATGACTTATTGTTTAACTCACGTTTTTATGTTGAACACATTTTTTAAGAATTTGGTTATCTTTTTTTTAATTTTCCATATCACTTTCAATATTTTTAAATAATTCTTAAGTCCTGCAGCTTTCACTTTGGCCACTAGGCCTAATAATAGTCTGACACTTCCTGTTCTGTAGATAAAGATTCTCAGTAGTATGTTTATTATTAGCACAAAGAGGGTCAAACTGAAAGGAGACACCAGTGTATAGACACCAGTGAATAGATAACACAGGATCCACGAGTCAAAAGAGGAGATAGTCACAGTTCACCCTTTCACCTCCTGCACAGTGACTTCTTCCCGGGTCACAGAGCATGACTAGAAAACTCTCCTATAGAAATCAATGGGAATGAGTCAGTCTTAAAAGGGGTTGTCTTATCTCAAAGTTTCATAGGATGCATGAATGAAATAATGCTGCTTTGCTCTGTCACTTCCTGGTCAAGCTGTCTGTAATTAGCATATGAGCTCCGTGTATTCAGACTTCTCTGTTTATTATGTTTATTAGTCTAGATTAGCTAAATTACCTTCTCTGAGGCCCTGAGAAGCTTCTGAGCTAATGTAAACAGAGTAATTAGTCTTTTGTCTGAAAGACCAGATAAAAACAAGCTCTCACTGTGTGATGACGTCACTCCCTGCTATCAGATAGAACAAAGGGGAGAAGGAGTACACAGGTTGGTCACTTGGGGAACCAGAGAGAGCCAGGAAGGTGGTCCTTAACAAAAAAAGATGAACAACGCAATATATTTGGAAAACGTCTTCATTTAGTGTTCCCTACATGTTGAAAGCTAATCTTTGTAGCGAGACTACCCCTTTACGTCTCCTATGTGCATGAAGCTACCGTAAAGCATCTCTCTGACTGCTATTAAAGAAGTGCAAACAAGGCCTAGTGGCCAAAGTGAAAACTGCAAGACTTAAGAATTATTAAAAAATATTGAAAGTGATATAAAAAATTTAAAAAAAACAACCAAAAAATTCCTAAAAATTGTGTTTAACATAAAAACGGGACTTAAACAATGACTAATTTTTTGATGACACATTCCCTTTAAAAGCAAAGAAATCTGAAAGAATCGTAATCCTCTCAATGCAAACCTCACAGTCACCTACCCGGCACACCACATCTCTAATACAAGAGAACAAGGACAAATACTCAACCACCAAATCTCTCATGGAATCATTTCTGCAAGACCAGACCATATGTGGCATTAAAGCAATACCTAACAAATACTTTAAATTGGGAAATAAGACTAGCTCTCTCCTAGCCAAAGCCCCAAGCTTCCAAATAGCACATTTTGAACCTGACAAACCCTCACTTCGGGGTCTCGGGCTACACTCCATTTTGATCCAATATTTCAATGAAATTTATTGGGCCTCTACATATAATCTATGATACCCCAATTAAAATATACACCATGTCCATATATTTACAATATCCAGCAGTGGTGGGTATAAATCTATGTTTTTGTTGTGCCCTAGGTAATGTATATCTTTTTAGTTTCTAGGGATTAACTTTTATATTTTATGTATATTAAAAGTTAAAGGGCTTGTCTTACTGCAAAGATTAGCTTTCAGAATGTAGGGAACACTAAATGAAGACGTTTTCCAAATATATTGCGGTGTTCATCTTTTTTTGTTAAGGAGCTACAAGTGATTTTATCACCTTCTGAGGGCGCTCAGGTTTCCCAAGTGACCGACCTGTGTACTATTTATCCCCTGCTGTTTGTTCTATCTGATAGCAGGGAGTGACATCATCACACAGGTCATGGCCAGCAGTGAGAGCTTGTGTGTTATCTGATCTTTCAGACAAAAGACAGTAATTACTCTACTGTTTACATTAGCTCAGCAGCTTCTCCTGTCCTGGTAGAAGATAATTTAGTTAATCTAGACTAATAAACATAATAAACAGAGAAGTCTGAATACACAGAGCTCATATGCTAATTACAGACAGCTTGACCAGGAAGTGACAGAGCAAAGCAGCACTATTTTATTCATGCATCCTATGAAACATTGAGATGAGACAACCCCTTTAAGTTTTAAGAGGTGTTTGTTCTGTGAACACACAGGTATTGTTATATGCGCCTCTTGGTGATTTATTGTATTGCGGTAACCACAATGCAATATCATGAAAGAGAAAGACCCACGACCACACTACTTAGTCTTGACACAGAAATTGGGGGATTGGACGATGAACTGGGCAGCTGAACTCTAGAACATTACTTACCATCAATGGCCTCAATTCTTGCCCAATACTGATACAAAGGGGAACACGAAAGGAGTACCTCCTCTCCCCGCTCCTTTTCAACATATCCATAAGCCCGCTATTACAACATCTAGAGATGGTAACCCTTTAAAACGGCGTTGCAGGGGGCTCCAAAAAACCTTTTGCAGATATTTTACTGTATATTTTTTGACCCTATACATTAAGTCCTGCTCATCTGTACATAGGGCTCCCTTTAAGGCTTCAAGGTCACTGAAAACAAATTTGAGGCTTTACTTCTGAAAGGCCCATCTAGACCGGGTTATTCCTCATGATACCTCTTCAAATGGAAACTGGAAGCCATAATATACTTAGGAGTTCAGATCCCTAAATTATATAACTTTCTATATAAACATAACATAAGCCCATTCATCACTCAACTATTCACCATCCCCACTGGGAAAAGTGAACCTGCTAAAGATGATGATGTCCCCTAACCTGCTATACCTAGTTCAATCTCTGTACCTACGACCTAAATTGTCACAGGCACATCCGTGCCCCGTGTACCGTACCATTTGCCTCCGTCCCTCGACCACGAATCTTGCCGCCTGCCCTGACCTTCCTGCTTGTCCTCGACCACGAACCTCTGCCGCCTGTCCTGTCCCTCCTCCCTGTCCCCGACTACTCTACCGCCTTACATTTTGTAACACGCTAAAACCTGCCTCCGCAGAAAGTCACGTCAGGGGTAGGGGACCTGGTAGGAATCCGCCGCAAGCAAGTCCATCCGCTGTGCGGCGGGCTCGGGGTGAAAAGGGGGGAAACCTACTTAGATTCCGCTCCCTGGCGTGGCTTATGCCATCGCTTGCGGTGGTCCAGAGGATCCATTACCTCCCAGCGTGACATACATAGACTATATCAATGCCCTGTTTCAAAAATTTAGTTGAAACAATCGCAGAACTAGAACTAGCATGACCATATTTTGTCAACATCACTCTCACGGGGACATCAACTTTCCCGAAGTACACCTCTATAACCTAGCAGCCCAACTTAAAGTGGTGGGAACTGACTGACGGACACCTCCTCTATCACAAAACCAGCAATTTGCAACCAATATGTTACCAAGCATCTTACACTTCCCTTAAATGGATGTTCTTCCTCACCTCAAATAGAACCATTTAATAATGACTGCAGGAAAAACATGGACCATATCCCTCCAACTTCTAAAACTAAATCCTAGCCAGTTTCTCCTTCTGCCCCTAAAAAAAACAAACTTTAAAGAGAGGCGAGTGGGCAATTTCATACTTGGCAATTGGGAGGGGTACACCACACTGACACACTCATAAATAGAACCACAAGGCGGCCATTAACTTTCAAAAAGGTCAAACTTAAACACCCTATTATAGGATTATGTCTCTTCTATTACCTAATAGTATGTAGTGACATACATTCAGTTATAAAGCAATTGGGAGATAGGCCTGGGATGATCCCTTTTTGAACCACCTTCTCTACAACAATTGGAAGATCGCCCACTTTTATAATTTAATATGCTAGACTACTACACAGCCAACACTGGCATCACCTACTTGTCCAAAACGGCGGAATCGTAACCTCATGACTTCCTTATGTCTTCATTAAAGAGTTTTCTCACCATGCTGTCTCAAAGAGCCACAAGTCAGGCTGTAGGTGGTTCTACAGCAGTGATTGGCATATCAATTCTGCTGTTCCTAGCTTATCCTGATACAGTGACTTGAGTGCTGGAGGTCTGTAAACTGTAGTGCACGAGGCTACAGAGCTTTGAAGGGTTAAAGCTTGTCAGCAATATAAATAAACAAGCTCCTGTGTTGTTGATAAGACACAGCAGGGAGTGATGTCACCATCCCAGCCAGGGCTGCTGGAGCAATGACAGCAGAAAAAGGTGATCAGTAACCTAGAGAAACTTGTGTACACACACTTTAAATAAAATCTCCTCTATCTCCTAAACAAAGCAAATTCAGAACATCAATGTATTTGGTAATAGTCTTTAATTACCTTTATCTACAGGTTTTAAGCTAATCAGATCAGTGTAATAAGAATAATCATTTAAACACCACAGCTAAATACATACCCTTAATGATGTATTCGGAAATGTCATTTCAAACTGTACATATAGCATCTCTCTCCACATAGAGGGTTGCATATGGGACACGTCCCCAACCATTCATGCTTGAAATGTGCAGCCCTTCATGCAGACCTGCCTCATCGTCTGCGGACATATAGTCATATTCGAACCTCCTGGTCCCACATTTAACTATAAGTAACAATACTCCTGCTGCCTTCTGGCCCTAACACCCTGCTCTAGGCCCTATTTGGCATCTTATACCTGGAATATATTACTCATCTTAAACACAAGAAAAAAACTCTTATTTTACATCGCTGCAGCAGCAAGAAAATCAGTCCATTGGATCCAACCAACACTAAGAATATTCCTTCACAAACTCTCACACCTGTTCTGAATGGATTGGGTAGAGACTTCACTCCAAAAAGAAAGACACGAAACTTATTCTTCACATTATGGAACACATTTATTGCTCTCCTTCTAACACACATCAAAATGAAACGTACACAGTGTTCTGGCCTTATCCCATGGTACCTGGAAGATCAAATAGCAGGAACTCCCCTTATCCTGCTTCTCGTCTCCACCTACTCTTCTCTTCCAGGAGAACCAGACATCCACTCCCTGTGTTTGTTTGCTGTGTTCCTTCTCCCTTTCATGTCTACCAGATATCCGGAACGACGAGAAACGTAGAATTGTCTACACTAATGCTGATCAACAAATGATGCATGTTATGATACACTCATTTAAATATTACAATGGATGCCACTTGAACCATTGGCCTTAAGAAAGCTCTTCTCTGCCATCTTTGGTCCTGCACAGTCTCCATTACCTTTGTCAGCAGTGTCAGACTGGGGAGCCTCTGGCCCACCAATAGAGTTGATTCTTGGGGCCACCAGTGGAACTGATTCATGGGGCCCACCAGTGGCGTTGATTCTTGGGGCCCACCAGTAGAGATGATTCTTGGGGCTCACCGGTGGAGTTGATTCTGGGGTCCACCAGTGGAGTTGATTCTGGGGGGCCTACTAGTGGAGTTGATTCTGGGGGGCCTACCAGTGAAGTTGATTCTGTGGGCCCATCAGTGGAGTTGTCTCTCGCAGCCCACCAGTGGAACTGATTCATGGGGCCCACCAGTGGAGTTGATTCTGGGGGCCCACCAGTGGAGTTGATTCTGGGGGGCCTACCAGTGGAGTTGATTCTGGGGGGCCCACCAGTGGAGTTGGTGCTTGGGTTCCCCCAGTGGAGTAGATTCTGGGGGGCCTACCAGTGGAGTTGATTCTGTGGGGCCCACCAGTGGAGCTGATTCATGGGGCCCAACAGTGGCATTGATTCTTGGGGTCCATTAGTGGCGTTGATTCTTGGGGCCCATCAGTGAAGTTGATTCTGTGGGGCCCACCAGTGGAGTTGATTCGGTAGGGCCCACCAGTGGAGCTGATTCATGGGGCCCACCAGTGGAACTGATTCATGGGGCCCACCAGTGGAACTGATTCATGAGGCCCACCAGTGGCATTGATTCTTGGGGCCCATCAGTGGAGTTGATTCTGGGGCCCATCAGAGGAGTTGATTCTTGGGGTCCATCAGTGGAGTTGATTCTGTGGGGCCCACCAGTGGAGTTGTTTCTTGGTGGCCCATCGGTGAAATTGATTCTCGGGACCCACCAGTGGAACTGATTCATGGGGCCCACCAGTGGCGTTTTTTCTTGGGGCCCACATGTGGTGTTGATTCTGGGGTCCATCAGTGGAGTTTATTCTTGTTGCCCAACAGTGGAGCTGATTCTGTGGGGCCCACCAGTGGCATTAATTTTTGGGGTCCACCAGTGGTGCTGATTCATGGAGCCCAATAGTGGAGTTGATTCTTGGGTTCCACCCTACAGCTCCCGTACATGACTGCAGATACTACACATGACTATTGCTTTCTGCCTCTCTTTATCTTTCTTCCCCAGGCTCATGTTTCAGAACCAAGAACATTCTAGAATCAACAGTCTCCCCAGATGCTCCTCATTGTCATTTTTGGGACACATGACATAACTGATTTTGCATTGACCCAAACTATAAAATGACCACAGTATTAAACTAAAAACACAAAATAGCAGTTCATCCTGCCTCCCAAAAAATGGAATAAAAAGTAACCTGAAGTGTCAGCAATGAAAATGACGACGTGCAAAATGCCCTGCTGACAGAAAAAGGAAAAAGCTTTGACTGTTTTATTGTGCAAATGTAGTAAAACTAAAGATAATTGGTATTGCAGTAACAGTACCCACCTGCAGAACACAAGGAACAAGTCTTCTATCTGTCACATCTATCGACTTTTCTGTCTGTGTTACATGTAAAGGAGACACAAAGTAATGACTGGACCCTAATTGGAGATGGGGTGTATAAACAATTGCAATCACGTTACCTTCAACCCCCCCTTTCTCACAACTATTTGCTTATCTATAATAAAACTAATATTTATTGATTCCAAAATATTCTCTATCCCACCTAAATGTAAACTCAAATATTTTCTATACACCAATCCTATGTGTATACTGTATTTGCTGTCAACAGGGCTATTGCAAAGCTAAACACTAGAATTCCTGCAAGTATCTCTGATAAGATAAAAGTAGAACTAAAGTAGCATTAAGCAACCCCTGCAGAATGTTACAAATAGGAAAATTAAAATTAAACAAAAGTTTCATTTTAATATTCTCCAATCACTAACATGGCGACATCAGGGATATAAGGGTTATGCCTATGTAAGACATAGGAGCAGCTCCCGGGCCCTAGTAAAATAAAAAAGTTTATACTTACCCCCTCTGGTCCCTATTTTTGGCGGCGCGTCTCCTCTGTCTTCTGTTGGCATTCTGACACCTCTGAATGGGGGCATCAGCTCTGTAGCCCCAGATTGGTTGTAGCAGTCATATACCACTAACTTACATCACTGTTCTGAAGGGACACAATGTCCACAGAAGAACAGGAAGATGCGGCACTGGAACCACGGACCAGAGGGAGGTGAGTACAAGGTGTTTTTTATTTTACAGGGGGCCCGGGAGCCGCACATTTTCTTTTCTTATGAGGTAGAGAACCCATTTAACTACCTTTTTGTTTAACTAATATCTATCCATCTATTTAGCTCAAATCTATCTAATATTTATCTTATCGACCTAGCTATTCATTTAATGTATCTCATATCTCTTCATCTGTCTTATATTTACTTATTTACCTTTCTTTCTCTTTATTTAACTAATATCTATCCATCTTCTACCTAATCTCTTTCCAGCTCTCCTCTGACTACCTCTAGCCTGTTATACCTATCTATATCTGTGTCTCTTACGACGGGTGAAATAAGTATTAAACACGTCAGACTTTTCTAATTAAATCTATTTCTAAAGGAGCTATTGATATGAAATTCTCACCAGATGTTTGTAACAACCCATCCAGTCCACACAGGCAAAGAAATCAAGCCATAGATGTCCATAAATTGTGTGTAATAATGAGAAATGATACAGAGGAAAAAGTATTGAAGAGAGAAATTCTGTTGGGGCCATAATCTGGAAGTGGAAAGAACATAATTTCACTATAAACTGGCTACGACCAGGTGCTCCCTGCAAGATTTCAGACAGAGGAGGGAAAGAATTTTCAGAAGAAGGAGCACCTGTGGAGAGCTACAGAAAGACCTGAAATCAGCAAGAAGTATGTTCTAGCACGTTTAGAGTTTGGTCAATAACATTTAGACAAGTCTGTGAAATACTGGGAGAATAAAGTCTGGTCAGATGACACCAAAATGGAACTCTTTGTATGCCATAATACACATCATTTTTGGAGGGTAAAAGAGGCCGCTAATCACCCCAAAAACATCAGACCAACAGTGAAGTTTGGAGGTGGGAACACCATGTTGTGTGACTCTTTTTCAGCATAAGAAGCTGGCAAACTTCATGTAATTGAAGAAAGGATGAATGGACAAATGTACTGAGACATTCTTGATAAAAATTTGCTGCAATCTACCAGGAGGATGAAGATAAAACCAGGGTGGACATTTCACCAAGACAATGATCCCAGCACACAGCCAGGGAAACTCTCAATTGGTTTCAGAGAAAATAAAGCTGCTAGAACGGCCGAGCCGATCACCTGAGCTGAATCGAATAGAAAATCTATGGAAGAAACTCAAGCTCAGAGTTCATAGAAAGCCACCAGAAGCATCAGGATGTGAAGAGGATTTGTGTGGAAGAAATCCTACCTGAGCAATGCATGTGACTAGTTTCTCCATACAGGAGGCGTCATTACCAACAAAGACTTTTTTCTGAAGTATTAAAGGGGTTGTCTCATCTCACTGTTTCATAGAGTCAGCAGCAGCTTTCATTCATGCATCCTGTCACTTCCTGGTCAAACTGTCTGTAATTAGCATATGAGCTCTATGTACTCTGCAATTAGTCTAGCTTAGATAAACAATCTCCTGCTACCAGGTCCAGAGAAGATTGAGAGCTAAAGTAAACAGTAGTAATTAGTGTCTTGTCTGAAAGATCAGTTAACTCACAAGCTCTCCAGCTGCCAGCAGTTCTGTGCCTCCACCTGTGTGATGTTGTCACTCCCTGCTATCAGATAGAACAAACAGCAGAGGGAGAGCAAATAACAGGTCGGTCACTAGAGAAACCAGAAAGCCCTCAGAAGGTGATAAAATCATTTGTAGCTCCTCAACAAAAAAAATTAACAAAGCAATATATTTGGAAAACGTTTCATTTAGGGCCACATGTATGAACTTGTTTAGGTCTAAAACTCACTTTTTTGCCCACTATGGGCAAAACAGTGAGTTTTAGACCTAAACCATAGATGCCAACTCTCCCGATTTTGGCGGGGGGTTCCCGCTAATGGGGGTCACCCACCGCCTCCCCCCCCCCCAGCAGAGTCGGGGACCTCCCGCCGCCAGCAGGCAGCGGGGGTCCTTTAAATGACCACGGCGCCGGAGTAGCGTCAGGAGGCTACTCTGGCGCCGCCGGGCTGTTGCTACGGGCGGGTGAGCGGCCCGCCTCACCCGCCCGGCGAGTCTCACTGACTCTGTGCGGCACGCTCCGTGCAGCTGTCGTACAGGGAGAAGGCAGGAGGGATCGTTCCCGTCCTGCCTTCTCCCCTGTATGTGCAGCGCCCGGTGTGCGCTGTACATACAGATCAGTGTCGCAGGGGGCGCACTGCTGTACTCACACCCCCTGCGACGCTGAGTCTCCTCAGCCGGCAACCTCTGCCGGTAGGGAGATGACCGAAGCTGGACGCGTTTTTATTATTTTATTTTTATTAGCTACCTGGTTCCAAGAGGGTACTACCTGGCTACAGGAAGGCACTACCTGGCTACAAGGGGGCACTACCTGGCTACAAGGGGGCACTAATACAAACGAGATATTCCAGCACTCGTGCTCGGGGTAAAATTTAAGAAATTATTTGATCATGAAAAACGCACTTTATTGGAAGAAAGTTAAAAAGTGAGATAAAATCACAGAACGCTACACATCGTTTACCTGTGTAACGATGTGTAGCGTTCTGTGATTTTATCTTACTATTTAAATTTTTTTCCAATAAAGTGCGTTTTTTTCATGATCAAATAATTCCTTAAATTTTACTCTGAGAACGAGTGCTGGAATATCTCGTTTGTATTCTTACCTTTGGATCCTGCAGCCGGATTTCCTTTTTCCACAGTGCACCGTGTGTGGAAGGGGCGCATTCAGATCCAACATGGACTACAGATACCGGTTTTTTCTTCTTTTGCTGTTTACAAGGGGGCACTACCGGGCTACAAGGGGCACTACCTGGCTACAAGAGGGCATTACATGGCTGTAAGAGGGCACTATCTGGCTACAAAGGGGCACTACCTGGCTACAAGGGGGCACTACCTGGCTGTAAGGGGCACTACCTGGCTACAAGGGGGCAATACCTGGCTACAAGAGGGCACTACCTGGCTACAAGAGGGCACTACCTGGCTACAAGGGGCACTACCTGGCTGTAAGGGGCTCTACCTGGCTGTAAGGGGCACTACCTGGCTAGAGGGGGCATCTACCTGGCTTTCTTCCAGAGCAGTTATGCAGTTAGGTGGAGTGGGTGTGGCTTTTTTGAAGGGGCGCCGCCACTTCACATCTCCTACTTTTTCACTTTCAAAAGTTGGCAAGTATGACCTAAACAGTTTTCATACATGTGGCCCTTTGTGTTCCCTACATGTGGAAAGCTAATCTTTGTAGCGAGACAACCCCTGTAAATACATTTCAGTAGGCGTGCTCAATACTTATTCCTTGTGTCATTTCTCATTATTACATATAATTTATGGACATCTATGGTTTTATTTCTTGGCCTGTGTGCATTGGATGAGTTGGTGAGAATTTCACGTCACTATCTCCTCTACAAATATATGTACTTGGACAAGTGGTGACGTGTTCAATACTTATTTCAGCCGCTGTATATGAAGCTATGTAAAGTATCTCTATCTGTGGCTGTGTCTATCTATCTCCCTCTCACAGCTAGCTTAGTACATTCTGTATCCTTGGTGTTGTCTGTATACACCAGAATTTCCTGTCTGCCTCTATCGCTCTGTGTGGCCGGAACTGATCCTCCGCGCTGTAGTTCCCGGCGGGCAGTTTCTCGGGTGCACCGCTGTGTTCCCTGGTGACTGCTCCGCTCGTACAGTCCTGTCCTCTCAGCATGGTGGTGACCGGTAGAGCCGTGCTCCGGAAGGTGCGCTCTACTTCTCCTCCTTATATCCTTCATGTACTGTAATGTTAGGCGGGCGCACAGCAGCCTCGGCTCTTCGGAGCCTCTCACCCGCCGGGTACTACAAGTCCCAGCATGCACTGCCAGAGTCTGCCGCGCCTGCTGTTGTTTGTCCCGGGCCGGCCACCGTTATCGTCCTTCTTGTCCCTCAGGTGTCAGTTGTTTGTCCTCTCTATCTGTCCCTGGGAAAGCTGGGTGACCCATCATGGCGCCGTGCAGCTCCCATACACTTGTCAGCAGCGGCTCCAGTCTCTGGAGCCGCTCAGGGGTCTGGGGCCGCCCTGTGACCTCAGCCATGGTGGTTGTGGCACAACTTTCCCAGAATCAGATAGAAGTAAGGAAGAAAATAAAAACCAGTACCGTGCATGGGGGGAAGGGCAGATGTCCCCACAGGGCCCTGGTGGGGGTCCCTGTGCAGTTGTGGGCGCCCCCTCAGGGCAGGTGGGGTATTACATGGGCACAGAATACAGGAGCGACATCATAACCCATCAGTGAGCGGCGGCATGCTGGGAGTTGCAGTATTGTCCTGGAGTCCCATGGCCCGGTCCTGAGGATCCCCACCCTGTTGGACTGTAAGCTTTTGTGGTCAGGGCTTTATACCCTTCCGTATGGTATATACACAGTCACATTATTATGACTAATATCCAGAGTAATCACTGTGTGCAGCACGGACAGCAGCTAGACGGGCAGGGAGTGAGTCAACAAGGTCTTGGTAGGTTGTCACAGATATCTGCAGCTCACTGCATCCCACAGCTGCTGGAGGGTCCATAGAGCCAACCCCCATCCCACCCACGCTGTGGGGGTCCATAGAGCCAAAAACCAACATCCAGGGGGGCCCCCAGCTGCGGAGGGTCCATAGAGCCAACACCACATCCAGGGGCTCCCAACACTGCTCAATTAGGTTCCAGCCTGTGTCGTACTTGGAAGTCTCGGTCATGTTTTTCCAATCAAAGTTAGACATGTCACGTTCTTTTGCTGGAAGATGTGATCTGCTCTAGAGAAGACAATAGCATGTATGGGTGTATGTGATCTGCAAGGATAGATACATAGCCCAAATTTGGGGGAAGTGCCCCCCCACATGGACGGGGGCCCAGAGAATGCCCCAAAAACATTCTCCAGACTTAAAAACCGCCATCACAAATTTTTGTTTTCCAGCAATGGGTTTAGAGTGTTTTGCTTGTTTTTTCCCCTGAAAAGCCAAAATTATCCATTTGATGAAGCAGAAACCTTGACTCATCAGAGAAGACAACACAGTCAGCAGTAGTTCCAGTATTTTTATTATTATTATTATTTATTTTATAGCACCATTGATTCCAGGGCGCTGTACATTCTGGTACTGACATGAAAATTGAATCCTTTCTGCTGATGCAGCTTGGTAAGCAGAGGTGCAGTGACATCCATCTGCTCTGGGGCCCCATACACAGTAGGGTTAGCAGAGGGGCAGTGACATCCATCTGCTCTGGGGCCCCATAAAACAGTAGGGTTAGCAGAGGGGCAGTGACATCCATCTGCTCTGGGGCCCATACACAGGAGGGTTAGCAGAGGGGCAGTGACATCCATCTGCTCTGGGGCCCATACACAGTAGGGTTAGCAGAGGTGCAGTGACATCCGTCTGTTCCGGGGCCCCAAACACAGTAGGGTACGCGGAGGTGCAGTGACTTCGGTCTGCTCCAGGCCCCATACACAGTAGGGTTAGCAGCGGTGCAGTGACATCCGTCTTCTCCGGGGCCCATACACAGTAGGGTTAGCAGAGGTGCAGTGACATCCGTCTGCTCCGGATTCATATACACAGTAGGGTTCACTGAACTGTTGTGTTAGATGTCTGGTTGCCCCCTGGGTTGTTTTGTGGGTGAGCCGCTCCCCTGTAGAGTGTATGTCCACCCTCGTGCACGTTTATGGCGTTCACCTCTCCCATCTATGACACATGGTGCTCTGCAGTTTCCATGCGTTACATAGTGGTGTTGCCATTCATAAATGCAATCAGACTTTGTAATTTCAACTCATTTTATATAAAACGATATATCTTCACATCATCTCGACGCCACTAGACATGTGCTGATTCAAACATTAGTGATAAATATGCACTTCAAATTTCAACTTCCCTTCCTGGGATATAATCCCTATAGTACATTTTCATACAATATATGTCCTTTTTCAAAAGACTTCATAGTCCATAGATGCACAGATTTAAGAGCAAAAATTTATACTCATCGTAGTTGGCGCAACGTTTCGGAAGATTTATCCGCAATGGACCTCCTTTGTCAACGTTATGCTCTTATACGTTTGACAAAGGAGGTCCATTGCGGATAAATCTTCCGAAACGTTGCGCCAACTACGATGAGTATAAATTTTTGCTCTTAAATCTGTGCATTTAATGGACTATGATGGTCTTTTGAACAATGACATATGTTGTATGAAAATGCTGCTATAGGGATTATATCCCAGGAATGAAGTTGAAATTGAAGTGCATATTGATCACTAATGTTTGAATCAGCACATGTCTAATGGCGTCGAGATGATGTGAAGATATATCGTTTTATATAAAATGAGTTGAAATTACAAAGTCTGATTGCATTTATGAATGGCAACACCACTATGTAATGCATGCAAGTTATTGAACAGGGGGAAGCTGTTCTTTGTTGCGATTTGAAATATATGTGACAAAAAAGTGCCAGAATCTGTTGATCAAAAGCTCTGCAGTTTCCACCTCTCTTATTCACAATGGCGCCATTTCTCCACTCACAATTCACTTTCACCACAGAAGCCGCCAACAGGTCACAAACTGCAAAGTTTCAGAATTACTGACACCCCCGGCCTGAAAGCCAATAATCATCTTTTTTATTGTACTTCTGATAAATTGCCCCTTTTACCCATGACAGCAATGAAGGATATGTGTGCAGACAGCCTATCACACACCTCATATACCCACCAAGCCAGCGCGTCACCTGCCTTCCTTCATTAGCTACGCGTTACCGACATCAAAAGCTGGTCGTAATAATGTGACTGGCCTGTGTATGAGTATGTAATAATAGGATGTGGCAGGGCTGTAATCTCGTATCCATTTTCTTTTTTCTCTAGTATGGAAACTTCGTAGACAACCTCCGGATCCTGGCGAAGGGCGGCACCGGGGGCATGGGTCTTCCACGGTTGGGTGGAGAAGGCGGAAAAGGAGGTGACGTGTGGGTGGTGGCCAAAAAAGCCGTCACCATGAAACAGGTGAAGAGCAAGTTTCCTCAGAAGCGCTTTGTTGGCGGAGTTGGGGTTAATAGCAGGTGAGTGTCACTGTCCGCTTCCCCTGATGGTGTCCCGTGCGCTGTGAATAATCGTCTTGGGGTTCAGGAGTCTGGGAAAGCTGAGTGACAACCCCCTGTGGTAGCTGAGGGGGTGGACATAGCGGATCCCACCAGCCTCCTGGGTACAGCTGTGGGTGACACAGAGTACGGGAGCCGTTCTCACAGAGGCAGCCAAATCTTGGTGACAATGCTACGTCTGCCCTCAAAGCTTGGTCACCCAGCTTCCCCACACTGAATGGCTTATGTTACTGTAGTCATTTTAGAGTCATTTCTCCTGTCACCCCTTACTAGTGACCACTGTTCTGCAGGACAGGTATAAGCTGGCACAGGTGCCCTGCTCTGATGACCAGGATTGGGGGAAACTCGGGTCCCAGCTGTTGAACCCCTTGGATACCAGTTAGTAGTGACCCTGGCACCTACATAGGGAGCTGATGGGTTTACCTGGCAGCTGAGGGGGTTAGTGATGGCCCCCAGGTCTGCCTTCAATATATGTCTTCTGGGTTTCATACAGACACAATACATCACTATATAAGTAATGCAATGTAAATCCAGGAGAACTAAAAAAACCAAATAGTTAAAGGAGGGCTCCATCATAGACTGATGAGAGATCGCTAGGATATGCCATCAAAGTCTAATGGGGGCGGGTCCCTCCTTTGGGACTCGCATCTGTTTTAGGAACCCCTAAAAGTTATGGCGGGTGGGGAGCCGGTGGTCTGACTCTCCATTCTATTCTATGGGAGTTCTAAGTACAGGGGAGTGGAATGTTTGGTTGCACGCAGAACTCCCATAGGACAGAATGGCGAGTCTGGTGCAAGCCTGCTCAGCCTTTTTGCAGGGCCGTTTCTGAGCTAGGTGCGGGTGCCAGAGGTGGGGTCCTCGCCAATCAGACTTTGATGGTGTATCCTAGCGATTTGTCATCAAGGTCTATTGTAGGAATACACCTTTAAATCGCTAATGACCGCCCATCGACTATGAACACCAGGCGCTGCAGGGCCTTTTTCTGCATCATTGCTGCAGAAAGAGGTGTTCTGAGACTCCCAGTGCCACAGCTGCATTGAGAACAGAGCTGTACTTCACAGCCTTGTTCCTAGAGCAGTCTCTGTAAGCGCCAGGAAGCGGAGGAAACCACCGATCCCCGATGCTCAACCCTTTGATTACCACAGTCTGTGACCACAGCATAATCACGGCATTCCCCTGCTCTGTCAGGTGATTGGGACTCGTGGTGACCCGATGGAGCCCGGGAAATATCTCCACAGTCAGCCCTGGGGACCTAGAGTAGCCCCAGGGCTGTCTGTATAACAAGCCTGCAGTCAGGGCACACTGTGTGCTGCCCTGACTACTTTCTGTGTCAGTATAACACAGGCAGCAAAGTATTAGCATATATGAATATGCTCATGCAATACAAAGTGTAAAAAAAAAAAAAGTAAAATAGTTAATCCTTCATGGGATTATAAAAAAATAAAAGACCAGATCAGGGTTGTGACCATGTTAGGAGTCTGATTACTGACACAAAACATTTATGGTTGTGGATAATTCTGTGCTGTCGTCCTTCCAGTGTTCGATCTCTTAAAGGACCGTCCGGGGCCGATTGTCGGGTGGAGGTGCCCGTTGGCATAGCTGTCACCACGGACGACGGCAGAACAATAGGTAAGAAGCTGCTCTCCACTCCTCACTGAGGACAAATGTGAGCGAAAAAGTGAGACGTTTCCTGTTATTACACTGTGTAAGGACTGTTCGCTAAACCCGGTGCTGTATCTATGCACTCAGTGCCCACTGCTGGCATCACACCTGCCTTTCACATGACACCACCGGAACGTACCCGCCCCAGGGGTCACTGCTTGAATATGTGACACGTGACCACTGAGGCCGGTTTTTCTCACTATCTGACATGAAATCAGAATAAACCTTTAGGTCAATTAGGAACCAAAATTATTTATATTTGCCAAATGCCAGAATAATGAGAGAATTTTTTAAGGCATTTTTATTACTTTCTGTGAAGACAAAAGTTTCCATCCATTTCATTAGTATTTGGTAGCTTTGCCCTTAAACTGTAGGACTTGGGTCAAACGTTTTGGATCCTTACACAAGCTTCTCACAATAGTTGGTAGGAATTTTAGCCCATTCCTCCTGACAGAACTGGTGTAACTGAGTCATGTTTGTTGGTTGTCTTGCTCGCACCTGCCTTTTCAGATTCGTCCATAATTTTTCAATAGGATTGAGATCAAGGCTTTGTGATAGCAACTCCAAAACATTGACTTGGTTATCTTTAAGCCACTTTGAAACCAGTTTGGCAATAGCTTCAGGTCATTGTCCTTTTGGAAGACCAATTTCCGCCCAAGCTGTAACTTCCTAGCTGATATCTTGAGATGTTGCTTCAGTATTGCTATATATTCTTATTTCCTCATGAAGCCATCTATTTTGAGAAGTGAACCAGTCCCTCCTGCAGCAAAACAACCCCAAAACATGATGCTGCCGCCCCTGTTTATCACAGCTGGGATGGTGTTCTTAGGCTTCCAAGCTTCTCCCTTTTTACTCCAAACGTAACAATGCTCATTATGGCCAAACAGTTCAATTTTGTTTGTCAGAACACGGGACATGTCCCCAAAAATTATCTTTGTTCCTGTTTTTGCAAACAGGGCTTTTATATTTTTCTTTTGGAGAAATGCTTTTCCCTGGCAAGTGGCCTTTACCCATGTTGATGCAGTACTCGTATCACTGGTAATGACAAAAATTTTACCAGCTACCCCCTGCATTCAAAAGGGTTTTTGCTTTTTTTTCTTGGGTTTTATATGCACAGTGGGCCAAAGCAGTTCTCTCTGGGAACGGAACCTGTCCCCTTTCCCGAGCGGTATGATTTTTTGTCTTGCAATTTTTGTTTGTACAGATGAATGAGGCACCTTAGGTATCTGGAATTGCACCAAGGATGATCCAGACTTGTACAAGTCCACAATTTTTTTTCCTTTTTCTTGGTAAATTTTGTAGATTTTTCCCATGATTTTACAAAGAACAGTGTGTTTCTGGTTTGTCTCTAATAGTGTTGATGTTTAATCGAGAACAGTGAAAAGGGTTTCTCAATCGCGATCGATCCAAAAAAAAAAATAGCAATCAACGCGCCGCGCCTTTTTCAGTTTGCATCGACTCTTAATGGGAATCGACGATCGGATCGGTAATCGAAAAGATTTTCTTCAAATTCGAGAATAACCGATTGTTTTAGCGGTACCGTTAAATCAACAAAACTATTTAATCAGCTTTTTCCAAAAATCCGAATTTTCCCAAAAGAATGAATCATAGGGGGCTGCCCCAAAGGCAGAGAAATCCTAGAGTTGGGAAAATTTTGACTTTGCTTTTTTTAAAAATCCTTAAATTCTCTCTCTCTTATTCTGGCATTTGGCAAATATAAATAATTTTGGTTCCAAATTTACCTTAAAAGGGGAAGGTTTATTTGATTTCATTCAAAATGAGAAAAACTGCAAAAGGGGGCTTTTTTTATAGTGTTGGAAACTTTGGTTTCAAGGGTATAAACCGGAATACTATGATTTATTGTTTGCATATAACTTTTTTTATGTGTGTATTTATTAGTAATGGGGAAATGACATTAGTATGCTAGTTTATATGTGTATGTATTTATATGTATTATGTGTGATTATATATATATATTTATATAATAAAATATAAATAAATATATATACACTCCCCGGGCCACTTTATTAGGACACCTTCCCAATGTCGTTAACACTTAATTTCTAATACCCAACCACATGGCGGCAAACTCAGTGCATTTAGGCAGTGACATGGGCAAGCAATCCCCTGCAGTTAAAACCGAGACAGATGGGGAAAAAGGTGATTTGAGTGCCTTTAAGGGGCGGGTTGTTGGTGAAAGGGGGCTGGTCGGGTATTTCAGAAACTGCTGATCTCCGGGGGTTTTTCCGCAAAAACCTCTCTGGGGTTTACAGAGAATGGTCCAAAAAAGAAAAAACATCCAGTGAGGGGGGGGGGGCAGTCCTGGGGGCGGAAATGCCTTGTTGATGCCAGAGGTCAAAGGAGAATGGGCAACTGGTTCGAGGTAAAAGGCAAACAGTGACTCAAATAGCCACCCGTTTCAACCAAGGAGGCAGGAGCATCTTGAACGCACAGTCGGCGAATTTTAGGCAGAGGGTACAGCAGCAAAGACCCCACCGGGTCCACTCCTTTAGCTAAGAAGGGAAAAGAGGCTCCAAATTTTCCCCCAAGCTCATCGAAAATGGACGTAAAGTTGGAAAAAAAGTTGCCCGGTCTGATGATCTCGATTTTCTGCTGCGACATTGGATGGTAGGGTAGAATTTGGCGTCAACAACAGAAAGCATGGATCCATCCTGCCTTGTATCAAAGGGTTTGGTGGTGGTGGGGTGTCATGGGTGGGGAATATTTTTTTGGCATCTTTGGGGCCCCCTTGGTACCAATTTAGCACGTTGCAACACCCTTTTTGAATCTACCCCCAAAATTGAGGGAGTTCTGAAGGAAAAAGGGGGTCCAACCCTTTATAGCATGGTGTCCCTTAAAAAGTGGCCCGGTGGGAGTGTATATAAATATATATTATATAACATACACACACACACACCACGAAAAGGTATAAATTGCCCGGCTTATTTGGATGGGCACAGCTGTAATGACATGTGCTGTGTTGGCACTCCTCTGTCATTGCACCATGGTGTAGGTAACACTGTGCCCTTCTGGATATTGCCATTAGTGTTTATCTCTTTCCTTCCCAGTGCACACAGCTGAGTGGACACACAGGGTGGATGTACATGTGTCAAACTATGTTTCTCCATTTCAATGGAAATTCATGGTGGAAAAATTAAAGGTGGCTCCCTACTAGGTTAAAAATGATGCTCTGGTGTTTTAGGCGCCCCGGCATAGAGACAAATATGTACTCAACTACATGAATGAAAGCATAAAGAAAACGAAAGGGTTGTTTCCCTATGGACATCAGTGGGAATTGTGGATGTCCCCCAGTTTTCGGGGTAGCTGGGGCCCGTCTCTTGAGAATGAGCCCCGAAAACTTCTCTCCAAACTGGTGATTGGGACTTTGAAGTGAATGGTACAGCTGAGCGGCGGCGATCTGCTGTGCGTGTCTGAAGTGGGATAAGCCTGTGCTGATGGTGGAGTTTATGTCCTTGTAGGTGAGCTGGACAGAGAAGGAGACGAGCTGCGGGTGGCCAAAGGAGGTCGAGGTGGAGCATTCAGTACAGATTTCCTTCCTTCCAAAGGACAGAGAAGAACAATCCGTCTGGATATGAAACTGATTGCAGATGTGGGCTTAGTTGGGTGAGTAGCAGAGTAACTCCTACAGTCCAAACCCATTCTGAAATTCCTACTCGGATTATAATTGTGTTCACCCCGGTTTGGCGTCGCCCCGCTCTCCTCACTGTCAAACCACTTAAATGCCATGTTAGCAATGGAGCAAGGGCAGCGATTTACAGGAACAACCTATGTACTGTGGCGTTCTGCCATAGTATGGTGGAGGGTTCAAAACTGATTGTAATGGTTTCTTTTCATCCCCATAGATTTCAAAATTGCTGAATATGTTTTTATATCCACCAACTTAATAAGTGCATAGAAATTAGCTGTAAACCGTTCACTGGTCCTCATGTGTCTGCTGTAAAGCAGGTGGCTAAATGCCGTTTAGGTAAGATGTCTGCCCCCATCACCACATGCAGGAAATAGAAGGAAAAACAGATTAGAAAAAAAAGAAAATGTATCGGTTCCTGATTCCGATTAAAGAAAAAATATCTACATGATTCAGACCCTTTAAATATGCTTAAAGTATATGACATTGTTTACATGAGTCTCAAAATGGGGGTGAAGGAGGCCCGATAGACGCGGAACTAGAGACGTCATCCATAGAGTCTTAGTGCAGGATGTAATTATGGCTGTGTAACCTCTCATTGCCCTATGACATATTAGTACACCATGAAGTAGGTACGGCGTGTCCTCACTTGCTCAATCTGCTCCATACACGGTGGGTGTTGGCTGTTGCGTACAGCTGACGCTCATTGTTATATGCAGTATTTAAAAAAAATAAAATTCTTATTTATCACACAAAAAAATTAATAGAATTGGTATTTCTGCCTCCGTAATGTTCCAAACTTATACCATGTCATGCTATGCAATCAACATAGTAAATGCCTTAAGGGGGTGTACTCACTACAAAGATTAGCTTTCAACATAAAGGGACAGGTGAATGAAGACTTTTTCTAAATACATTGGTCAATAGATTTTACTTTAGTCTTGAGATAAGAGCGTTTTTTATGTGCTCTGAAGTGCACAGAGGCTTCTATGTTCCCTGACCATAATTCTGTTATCTGATTCGCAGAGAACAGGGAGTGTTGTCACCCCACAGGCGGACTGAGAGCAAAGCAAACTATTTATATGCAACAAGATTAGCTTCACTAACCAAAAGTTACATGAGCTGTGAGAACAGAAACGCATGGTTTTATCTGTAATCTTGTTAGAGGTAACAATCTCCTGCATTGTAGAAGTAAGGGCTTTCTAGAAGTTGAATATGCTGTTCAGTGCTATTGAAGCACCCACACCTGAGGAGACAGTGAGTGCAAAACTGCTAAAACTCCGTGAAACAGCATGGTGAGAAAACCCCTTTAACTCCTTAACGACCGCCCACTGACTTTTGACGGTGGGCATTACAGGTCCTTCTTCTGCAGCGACGTCAAAAGATGTTGCTGCAGATAGAAGAGTTTTGCGGCTCTTAGCACCACAGCTGCGCTAGGAACAGAGCTTGAGTTAACAGCTCTGTTCCTAGAGCAGTCCCTGTAAGTATCGGCGTTTAACCCTTTGATTGCCTTGGTTCATGAATCAAAGAGCGTTCCCCTGCTCCTTCGAGTGATCAGGACTCCCAGTGACCCATTGGAGCCCAAGGAACAACGGTACAGTCGGCTCTGGGGACCTAGAGTAGTCCCAGAGATGTCTGTATAGGAAGCCTGTGGTCAGGGCAGACTGTGTGCTGCCCTGTCTGCTGCCTGTGTCACATTGACACAGATTGTAATGTATTAGAATATGATATGCTAATACATTACAGTGTAAAAAAAAAAAAAAAAAATTGCAATTTGTTACCTTAATGAGATTTAAAAAAGAGTAAAAAAACATAAAAAAGTATAAAATAAATAATACAACAAAAATAAATATTTAATAAAAAAGTTATTGCGCATACTTTACACACCCAAAAAAAATACACATATTAAGTATCTATGCGACTGTAAAAACCTGTTTAATTCATCCAGGGGGTTATTTAGTGTGAAATGTGAATGGTATAAAAAAAAAAATTTAAAAAATAAATAAAAAAAATTCTGCAGTAATTTATTTGTAAACTTGAAAAGTGCCCCCCCCCCAAAAAAAATACAGCTTCTCCCAGTAAAACAAGCCCCATACAACTGCGTCACTGAAAAGCTAAAAAATACGACTGTTGAAATACAAGAGGCAAAAACTACACAATTTAGCTGTGTCATTACGGCCTTTTCAAGGGTTTGGCTTAAAGCTTAAAAGGGGTTGTTCACTTTTTATAAAAATCACACCAGCAGCCCTTTGAGACCCTGTAAAATGAATACAAACGTAAACCCGCCTCCCTTCGGTCCCCGGTTCCAGTGCTGCGTCTCTGTCTTGTGATTTCATTCGGTCACTTCTGAATGGGGAGATCACTGCTGCAGATGCTGACTGGCTGCAGTGGCCACCTGCCTCTACTTACATCACAGTTCAGAAGGGGGAGCAGCCCCCAAACATTAAAATTGAAAGGGAAAAGAGGCAATGCCCCCCCCGCACCCAGTCCGAATTTGATCTCCCGTTCGGGGGCCTGGAAATGAGGACCAGAGGGAGGGGAGTATACTTTTTTTTATTATTATTTTTAATATTATTTAACTGGGGGCCCAGGAGCTGTTGGCTTCTGGTTTGATTTTTATAGGAAAATGGAAAAAACCCTTTAAAAGAATTTTTTTGCCACCATAGATTGGGGCATACTGTTAGGATATCCCAAACAAAGTTTTGGGGGGTACAGGTCCCACTTATATCGAAAATGGGCTCCCGAAAGTTAGGGAGAACACTGAAGAGCCACACAGTTGTCCATTCTGTTCTATGGGGGTTCTCAGTAGAGCTGAACACTCACCTGTACTCAAAACGCTCATAAAACAGAATGGAGAGCAGTGTGCAAGCACAACTGGCTCCCCGTCGGTTCCAAAAAATTTTCCCAAAGGTGGGTTGCGGGGTCCTGAGACTTCCTATCCTATCAGTTTTCCAAATCAGATTTAAAGGGTTGGTAACCCCCATTTTGAAAAAAAAGGCTGGGGGCTCCCCCTTTTTGGTCTTCCTCCCTTTTCTGAAAAAATTTTAATTATCAAAGGGTTTTTGCATATGCCCCAAAAATTTTTTCCAATAACAATAAAACTTGGCCCGCAAAAAAAGAGCCCTGACGCAGCTCCAGAGACGGAAAAATAAATTTTATTGGTCTCAGAAAATAGAGTAACAAAGTGAATTAGAAAGAAAAAGTTTTTATTTTCTAAATACAAGCAATCCCCCCCCTTTCGAAAAGGGATAGGGACTGGGTTTTTTTGGGTTTTTTAATTTAATTTTTTTATGTAAGTCAAACAGGTATTTTTTTAAAAGTTTAATCCGCACTAAAGTTTTTTTTTTTTTCTTTTTTAGATAGTGCAAGGAACGGTTTTTTTTTTCCTTATTTGTTTTGCTGTCTGTGCCCCTTTTTAAGAAGATTTCACCCCATTTTCACCGTGCTGGGTGTGGGATGCTGGAATTGTTATTCCACAGCTCTATATATGGGTTTAGGAAAAATGGAACTACAATGCCGCATTTCCCCATTTAAATCCCTTTTTTAACAGGGGCAGATAAAAGTCGGAAAGGTTAAGGGGTTTAGGACTGGCCCGTACAGTAAAAACATAAAGAAAGTTTTATAAATTGGGTTTTCTGATCGTGCCGCCTGCACCCCACAGAAATCATGGGCATTTTCATTTAAAAACTGAAAATTTTTTCCAAATTTTTTTTAAAAATTTTTTGGTTTTTCCCGTACTTGGGTTTTTGGAAAATTAAAAAGTTTAATTTAAAAAAAATACAGCTTGTCCCACAAAAAACAAGCCCTCGTACAACTATGTAGATGGAAAAATAAAGTCATGGCTCTTAGAAAGTGGAGAAAGAAAAAACCCTGAAAAATGAAAAACAGGGAAAATAGCTGGGTCTTTTAAGGGGTTTTCAACTTCGTTCCCTATGTGTCCCTTTATTAAAAGGGCTTTTAAAGTTGAATGTGAAAAATTATGTATGAAAATGCCCCAGTGGGCTCCATTTTTTTGAAACTTTTGCCCCTTTAAATTTGGGGAGGTTTAAGTGCCTTTATAAGAAACCCGGGGTCCTCTACCGCAGCAATGAGGGCACTTTACTGCTCCGCTGCGCAATATCTGATCTCCCAGTCGTGAGTTCATTGTATTTCAGTCACTTAGTGAAATTTCCTTTGATGGAGACATTTAGGTGAAGTAACCCTGCGTCTTGTTAAGGAATTATTAGGATTATTATTCTATCAAACGTGAGGCTCGTGTATAGAGAAATGAAAGGGAGCGGCGGACTGCAGAGGGGGCTGTATGCTGATTACTGCATAGTCACCTGTAGTAATGTATATGCAGAGGAGGGGGACGTCTAGCACATGACTTTCTATGGCAATGTACAGTCTGTACAGTGTTTATGAGGCTACTGCGCCCCAATATACAGGCGGGGGTAAAATGAGTTTGTATATTCTTCCCATGTGTTCGGGAGTTTCTTCCAGGTACCAGTGGGGACAAGGACCAAAGTAAATGACCATCTCTATGCAGTGCTATGAAAAGAACAAAATAAATGAACCATACGGAAGATTCTTCCTGCGCTTTCTATTCTTTGTCCTGCGAGTGGCGCTGTATTTCATTTACTACTATCAGAAGGTTAAAAAGAAAAAGTATTAAAAACATGGTCATCCCTGCGCACCACCGCCCAGACTATTACAGCGCCCTTCTGTTTTTTCCATGCTACCTCTATCTTTCTTGAATAATCCAGTTTCCACCATGTTGCTCTCTGCTGGTAACTCCAGTTGTGATCATATCTGGTCCGTGGGGGTAACTGGATCCCAACTTTCCAAAGTCAAATTTGCATAGATCCTCACAAAATATGAGCAGAATGTTGAAGAGGCAGAAATGCAGTTCTAAGGCTTTGTTCACGCTACTTTTATGGTTTCTGGAAACTTTGACAACCGTGACAGAACTGTAAGAGGACGGGCATTGACTATGCCCAGGAGGTGATACTGCTTTACAATGGTGCCGCCAGGTTCTGTTGTGGGGTCTGCCTGCGGTATGCGATCCATAAAATCTGGTGGAACTATCAATGGAAGCTGCAAACAGAAGCGACTTTCTAAAAAACATTTGGTCTGCACATCCAAAGAGTTTTTTGAAAAGAAATGAGCAGTGGTGCATACTGGTGTGGCAGCAAAATACAAACACAATCCAATAGCAGCAGCGCACTACTAGCACTAAAAAATAGTCAAAAGGCCCCAAAGGAAATTTTGGGAAAAAAATTTTGTTTCTTTGAATTTTCATGAAAATTTGAGGTTTGGTGTACATTATTTATGAAAATGTATAAGCCAAACGGAAAAAGGCGACCCCAATTCCTACGCTTATGTTTTCCTTTTCTTGGTTTCCCCTTTGGGAAAAAATAAGAAACAGGTTTCCCAAATGTTTTTGAGGTCGCTTTGTCAATTGCCGGTGGGCTTTTTTTTTTGGCCCCGTTTTTTTATAAAAAAAAATGCACTTGTTCCTTATATTTTCAAATTTTTCAAAGAAGCGAAACCCTTTCCCCAAAAGTTCCTTTGTGCCTTTTGATGGTTATTTGTGTAGGAAGTGCGTGGTGGTAGGGTCTTTCCCCTGGACCGGTTTCCCCTCTCAAATTAAACCAAACCCCATCTGTTCTAATCTCTCTCTCTCTTTTCAGGTTTCCTAATGCGGGGGAAAATCCCCGGTTTTCTTAGCAGTGTCTCACATGCTAAACCACAAATTGCCGATTATCCATGTAAGTAATCAGTGGTTACATATAGATTATAACTGGGGGCGCAACCCCCATAACCGTGGCCCGAGTCTCCAAAATATAAGGTTATGTTTACCCTGCAGTGGGCAAAAAAAAAAACCCAAAAACCCAAAAACTAAAAAAGTTCCCTAAAACTGAGGGGTTTTTTTTTCCCCCTTTCCCCGTCAAAAGGCTGAAAAAACAACGGTTTTTTGGGGACGTTTTTTTTCAGACAGGCACAGAAAAAAAAAACTGAAAAAAAACCCGGAAAGTTTTTTGGGCAGTGGACACGCCAAGACTCCCAATTTGTTATTTCCTGCCCTGCTCTGTTGTTTTTTGCAACAGGTTAAAAAAAGACCCGCACAAAAACAAGGGGAAAAAAAGACTTCTTGGGGAAAAGCAGGGGGTTCTTTATAGATCTATGGGGGGAAAAAGGACGTTTTTACTTAGAGTCTATGGAAAGGGGACGTTCTTACTAAGAGTCTAGGGGGACGCGGGAGTTCTTATAAGAGTCTATGGGGGACAGCGAGACTTCTTATATAGAGTCTATGGAAAACAGGGGACGTTCTTATTAGATCTTTTGGGGGACAGCGGGAAATTTTTTACTATAGAGTCTATGGGACAGCGGGGGCATACTATAGAGTCATGGAAAACGCGGGACGTTCTTACTAAGGTCATTGGGGGCAGCGGGGGTTCTTACTAAGAGTCTATGGGGAAGCGGGACTTTACTATAGATCTATGGGGAACAGCGGGGGGTTTTTTACTATAGAGTCTAAGGGAGAAGCGGACTTGTTTCTATGAGTCTATGGGGGGCAGCGGACGTTTTACTATAGATCTAGGGAGACGCGGGACTTTTACTAAGAGTCTATGGGGACACGGGAGTTTTACTATAGGTCTATGGGAACGCGGGTTTTACTATGAGTCTATGGGAGACGCGGGACGTTCTTACTAAAGTTATGGGAGAGCGGACTTTTACATGATCATGGGAGACAGCGGGCATTTTTTACTTAGATTAGGAGACAGCGGGAGTTCTTATAAGATCTATGGGGGACAGCGGGGGTTTTTTACTATAGAGTCATGGGAGACGCGGGGCGTTTTTACTATAGAGTCTATGGGAGACAGCGGGGGTTCTTACATAGAGTCATGGGAGAAGCAGGAGTTTACTATAAGGGCTAGGGAGACAGCGGACGTTCTTACAAGAGCTTGGGGGACAGCGGGCTTCTTACTTAGGTCTATGGGAGACAGCGGGAGTTTTTTATATAGAGTCATGGGGGACAGGGGCTTCTTTTCTTAAAAAGTCTTTTGGGGGACGGGGACGTTCTTAAAGATCATGGAAAGCGGGGGCGTTTTATAGGTTTTGGGAGACACGGGAGTTCTACTAAGAGTCTATGGGGGCGCCCCGGGTTATTACTATAGAGTCTATGGGGGCGCGGGGGTTTTACTAAGAGTTTTATGGGACGGGGAAGTTTTACTATAGAGTCTAGAGACCCGGGGGCTTCTTATATAGAGTCTATGGGAGGGCATTTCTTTTCATAGAGTTATTGGAGACAGCGGGGGTTCTTACATAGTTATGGGAGACACGGGGGTTCTTTCATAGAGTCTATGGGGGAAGCGGGGGGGTCTTTCTAAGAGTCATGGGGACAGGGGGCTTCTTAATAGGTCTATGGGGCAGGGGGTTTTTACTTAGAGTCTATGGGAGACAGCGGGAGTTTTTATATAGAGCTATGGGAAACGGGACGTTCTTACTTAGAGTTTGGGGGAAAAGGCGGACGTTTTACATAGACTATGGGAGACGGGGCGTTCTTACTATGATCCCATGGGGGACAGCGGGGCGTTTTACTTAGATTATGGGGGACCGGGGCGTTCTTCATAAGTCTAGGGGACAGGGGACGTTCTTACTATAGAGTCATGGGGGACAGCGGGCCCTTTTTTTCTATAGAGAATATGGGAGACAGCGGGACGTTCTTACTATAGAGTTTATGGGGAGACAGCGGGACTTTCCCTTACTATAGAGTCTAGGGGAAAGACAGGGGGACGTTCTTACTTGAGATTCTATGGGAGACAGATGTAGGTTCTTACTATAGAGTCTATGGGAGACAGCAGGACGTTCTTACTATAGAGTCTATGGGAGACAGCGGGACGTTCTTACTATAGAGTCTATGGGAGACAGTGGGACGTTCTTACTATAGAGTCTATGGGAGACAGCGGGACGTTCTTACTATAGAGTCTATGGGATCTCTTTACAGTTGTTTTTTCAGCATTTTTAGAAAACGAAAAACGCTGAAAAAATGGACGGTTTTCTGTGCAGTGGAGACAGAGCCTAAGTGGCTGCTCAGATTTCCCCACTTTTTTTCCTCCACCATATTCAATATTTTGTTGCCAGGTTATACCCAAGGCTGTGTGTGTCTTTCATCTGTACTAAGGCGAGTTGACTCGTGCTGCCCCCGACAATCACTCCTTGGCACATTTTTTCATATTATTTCTCACAAACTTAATTTACAGTAGAACATTTGTTTGTCTTTCAGTCACAACAGTGCGACCCGAAATTGGAAAAATCATGTATCCTGACTTTAAGCAGGTAGGAACAGTGTGTGCTTCCGACCCTCCTGCTGTAGATATTTGTTATCTATGGTGTTGCACTTGGCTTGGAACAATTCAGCCTGACCCGAATTTTGAGCAAACAATCAGCAGCTTGCAGGCAAACCTGGAAAAACGGCGTTTATGATGCACTTCCATTTCCTGCGTAGCTGGCACACACTTCCGATTGGTTTCCCGATTTTCCCGCAGGATGCCAATTGACTGCTCAGAATTTGGTTTGGGCCCAAAGCACCTGACCCAAATCTAAAGCGCAACACTAGTCACCAACTTCCACTGATGGTGACAGGATTTTCTGGGGATACCCGGACGGTCACCTGACATCTTTCGATCAGAGATTCCTTTTTGTTTTCTTTGTTTCCTCCATAGATAGAAGAATTTAGAACATGATCTGGTGCCTCCCCATGTGGAAAGAAGTAGCTGACTCCCCCTCTTAATTGGGTTTAGTAGAAATGTATATAACCGCCCAGCACAGGAATTGATAAATGGGTTGCCCCGAGAAATAGTTAGATTTTTAACCCCTTAAGCCGAACGCCTGAAAAGTAGTTAATGACCAGAACATTTTTTTTAGTTTTGCCTCCTTGCGTTTCAACAGTTGTAACTTTTTTATTTTTTTCAATGACGCAGTTGTATGAGACCTCGTTTTATTCGAGACAAGTTGTACTTTATAGGGGAATAGTTTAAGTTCACTTATAAATAATAGCAGAATTTTTTTTGTTTTTTTACATTTCACACTTAATAACTTGTTTAATTCTACAGGTTATTACGATTGTGTGGATACCTGACGTGTATTTTTTTTTGTGTGTGTGTGTAATGTATGCACAATTTTTTTTTTTACTAAATATTTATTTTTTGAATTTATATTTTTTTTTTACACTTTTCATGGTTTTTACTTTTTTGGAATCCCATGAAGGGACAACTATTAAATTTTGTTTTACACTTAGTAATGTATTAGCATATTTATATATGCTAATACATTATAATCTGTGTCAGTCTGACACAGGCAGTGATCAGGACAGCACACAGTCTGCCCTGATCACTGGCTTCTTACGCAGACAGCCCTTGGGGCTAGTCTAGGTCCCCAGGGCTAACTGTGCAGCCGTTCCCCGGGCACTGTCAGGTCACCGGGCGTTCCGATCACCCGACAGAGCAGGGAAACCCTTTGATTGCGCTGCAGTGACGAACTCCGGCAATCAAAGGGTTAAAGCATCGGGAAGCGGAGGTTATCCCCCCTCCCCGGTGCTTGCAGGGGCTGCGCTGGGACCAGAGCTCTGTAATACAGCCCCGTTCCCAGCGCGGTACCAGGCACCGCAAACTCCGATGTCTGCAGCGACGCCAAGATACAAGTATGCAGACGAACGACCTGAAATGCCCGACACCAAAAGTCGGTGGGCGGTCGTTAAGGAGTTAACAGGGTGAAAAATTAAACCAGCCTTATTCGCCCTCCTGCTGCTGCCACTGTCCTGAGGGTTGTCTGCTGATCACCACTTCCTGCTCTCCTCTCCTGATCACTCAACCACTGCCGCAGCCACTCTGACCCCTTTTCAATAAAAAATATTTCTCTGGACAACCCCAAAAGGAGACAGTTTATTTGTGGGGGGGCCGTCCATCAAAATGGGGTTGTCAGAAGCAGGAAGCCTCGTTACTGTCTCCTCATGATCTGTAGCCTGATTATCACTGCATTGTGTCTTTCTGTAGATATCAGTTGCCGATCTCCCAGGCTTGATAGAAGGTGCCCACATCAACAGAGGAATGGGCCACAAATTTCTCAAGCACGTGGAGAGAACAAAACAGCTGCTCTTTGTGGTAAGTTTCCTGCTGGTGACTGTGTGGCAAACCCTCTCGCATCTCCCTCCAGTGACTCCTTTATATCAGATGCATGGCTGAGGTAATGCTGACAGGAGACAAAAGGGGGCGCTTTTAACATTAGCTTTCCAGATATGACAACTTAAAGAGGACCTATCACCTCCACACAAACACACGGAAATTGATACTGGATGAAATCATAAGACTTTTCTTAAAAATACATGTCATTAGTAATCCAGAGGATTTCCCTCAGTATTACAGGGGAATAGGTTTTACTTTCACTTTGTATCTCAGTAGATGCTTGTCATTCTGTGAGAGGTACCAACTGTGCAGGGGGAGCTCAGGGCATAGCTGCTTGTACAAGATAATCTGAGTCTCTAACTACATACAGTACAGCAGGCACAGCATTGAGGACATAGTGTGACAGAGTTTACCTGTTGCTTCAGCTTCAGCCTCCATAGCACACAGGCATCTATATTACACTGCTACTGGTGTGCACATGATGTAGACTTACAGGCTTCCCCTTGAACAGTGGACTCTTCCAGCTCAGAAGCAGTTACTTTGAACAACTGTCAACACAGTGATCCATCAAGCTGTCATGTGCCCACTTGGCCTGGCTTCAGAGCTGTCTTAAAGGGCCAGCGCTTTTTTTTTAAAAACTGAATTACAGGTGAAATGCTTTGATTTTCATAATGAAGCATATTTGAGAAAGTGTTTGTATTTTATTCTTCTGTTACTTCTGTTCTGTTTTACTTCTTTGGTTTTCCTGGAGGTGATAGGTACTCTTTAAAGGAGTTGTCTGATAAAAATTGTCATTGGGGCCAGGGTGGTCAAAAACAGAAAAATACTACTAATATTTACATAGCTGTCCTACGCCCTGGCTCCAATGAAAACACTGATTCAACAAAGCACAATACAGTATACATAGATCTTCTTAAAGGGGGTTTTCCATTAAAAAATAATATATATATAATTTAGTTTTTTAATGGGAAGACCCCATTAAGAGGATCTATGTATATCTGTGGTGCTTTGTGGAATCAGTGCTTTGACACCTAGTTGCACAGATGGGTAGAGCAGTGTGGATTTAGCAGGGATAGTACCTGTTGTCTCAGTCAGGGGTAACTTTTTAACTATTCTCCAGCTTTTGTCTGTCTTTTTCCTTGTCATCACTTGCTTTGGTTAAATGGGTAGTTGCTGATTGGCTGCTGTGACTTTTGGATCTACTTCTAGGTTGACGTTTCTGGATTTCAGCTTTCTGTGAAGACTCCATTTAGAACGGCGTTTGAAACAGTGCAGCTACTGATGTTGGTGAGTAGCGTGCTGCGCCGACCTGCTCCCAGTGATGGCACGGAGATACCTGTTCGCTACTGGGTTCATTTTCACACTTTTAACAAATCCATTATAAAATGAATGGCAGGCTGTATTAGAACACTATTCTATAATACTATTTCAGAGTGCTGTATAAGCGCTCTCTAGTGGTCACCATATCCTGGGGGGTGGGGAGGACTAAAGGTACAAGTAAAAAAAAAAAAAAAAAAAAGAGACCAAAAAAGTCCTGAAAACAAAGTAATACTAAAAGCTCTAAATATCCCCTTTTGGCATTTGCAAGTAAAAAAAAATGAAAAGGGTGAACAGAATCGGCATCGCTGCGTCCGTGAACCCGATCTACTTACATATAACATTATTTATCCCACACCGAAAAATACCAACACCAAAATTGCAGTTTTTGGTTTCTTTGCCTTTGCCCTAATACAGGTCCATAGAGGGAAAAATATAAACAAATGTAGTGGACTCAGAAATTGGCGCTGCCCGGCAGGTTTAAGAATAACAGAAGCGTTTATTTTTTTACAACAATTGAACCGACCTGCAGAATATAGAGGACATGTCATTTATACCACACAGTGACTTTCTTTAAAAATTCCCCCTCCTAAAAAAAAAATGGCGCAGCTGTAGGATTTTTCACCTTTCATCCTGAAAATAATTTTTTTCAGTTTGCCAGTACGTTAAACAATGCTGTAGATGGCACCTGGATGTGCAAAGAACAAATTCCTATAGCTGTGTATGAAAAAGAAAGTTATGGATCCTGGAAGTCGGGGAAGAAAACACTAACACGATGCAAACAAAAACCTCTGTGTGCGGGAAGGGGTTAAAGCCTAATGTGTATAAGATGCATTTTACAACATCCACGTCTTTTTTTTTTTTTTTTTCTACAAGTAGAGCCATTTGGGTGACATGTCCCAATGCAAATGCGCCATAGTTTTGGTTATTTTGCGCCAAAAACACTTTTGACACCCTGTTCTTGGTATAAATGAACTGTAATTCACCAAAACTATTGGTGAGCATTATACGCCGGGCACGACACATTGTAATGCGCCTAAAAAGGTGCATTACATATAGTAGCAATGATACGCTGTGCGCCTGCATAACGCAAGGCGCCTATCGAGGTGCATTACATACACTAGTAATGATACGTTTCGCGTCTCGATAGGTGCATTACATACACTAGTAATGATACGCTATGTTCCGCAATTTACGCAAGGTATACCTGATGACAGACTTGGGAGGATCGGACTTTACACTGATTTAATGCGCCTAAAAACTGCCGCAGCGCCGGCAATTTTCGGACATGTCGCTTTTTATGTCCATAGGTCGTGTCTGGTATTGCACTACAGCCCCTTTTCATTTTACTATTCTAGGAGCTTGAATTGTACAAAGAAGAACTGCTGGATAAGCCCGCCTTACTGGCTGTCAATAAGATGGATCTACCGGATGCAGAAGACAAACTGCAAGAGTTGGTGAAGCAACTTGAAAATCCAGAGGGTAAGAAATGTCACAGTATGTCGGGTGTTTCTGTGCCGCTCCAGCACTGCGGAGGTCACCCTGCCTGCAGTGACCTGTGCAAATGTCTAGAAACCTCCTCCAGTGAATTGAAGACATTGCAGGGGGGTGAGGTAGCCCTGACTTAGGATATGTTCACACGGCATATTTCGGGGTGTAATTGCGCTGTAATATCCTAGAAGTACGCACCACAATACAGTAATTCAGAGCTCTCATTGAGAGTTATGAATACTGGCGGTTTTCCCCTGTGTACAGTACACGCCTGGAGAAAGAAGTGACATGTCGCTTCTTCCCAATAGAAGTAAACCCGTACACACAAAATTAGCATGTAGTGATACATTATTTACAAAGGATAGTATTATGCCAGTTTGCTTAAACCATAAAATGGAAAATAATTAATCCATTACTGCACAAAATTAGAATAAGGACAACATGTTGTATTAGAGTAAAATTTCACTGCGTGACGTTTCGGCCATGGGCCTTCTCAACACATCTTAGTGAGTAAGAGTAGGGTGATAATAAGCTACATCAGCAGCAGTAGATATCTGCTCCTCTTATCTACCGGACGTGCTCCGGATATCTCCTCCAGGCTCTAGCTCCCACCGCCTCATACGGACTTCCCCTTACTTCATAGCCGCCATCTCATATACCCTATCTACTTGCGACCTTTACACCTGAGCACCCTCTCCTACATTGCCTAATATGGTGTGCATGACTTATATATTTTAAAAATGTCGCTTCTTCCCGGCATTTACACACTGGGAAAAGTGAATGTCCGTGGGAGCGCTTCACAAGTATGTGCTGGGCAACAAGTACTTCTGAAGCAACAGGCATATTGCACAGTACTTGCTGCTATACGCCTGCAATACAGCGTGTGAACATACACTTACCAGCGCTGCAGCCAGCTCTCTCAGTGAGGATGCACTCATGAGTGGGGCACATTGTGGTCATTTTATCTAGACCTCTTTCAACAAAAGGGTGTGGACACAGTAAATGGACGTGACTTCACAGAAAGGGACGTGGCTTGGTGTGCATCAAAATTTTGCTACAGTTAGTGCCATAAAGTAAGCCACTAATAGGAGTTCTATCATGTGCAGACTGTCTGATCAAAGTATCAAGATGATGATTTAATGGAAAACATTATAATCTGTTCTATTATTACATCCTTATCAAGCTCACCAGATATTGTGTTTAATAGAGAGACTTATGCACCAGACAGACCTGTATGGCGTGTATTTCCTAAGCTCTCAACTGCTAACAGCTTTGTTACCCAATTTGGACAGAGAAAACTAATTGAATAGGAGTAGAAAAAAAGATAATTCTATACCTAACATCCTCACCTGACAAAAGTATTTAGAGAGTTTTGAGAAATCTACCCCACTGTATCCTAAGCTCTCTTCTTTTACTTGTACCTTTCAGATCACTTACATACGTTACCAGAGGAGCTGGTGCCAGACCGTCAGATTAACTTCAAGCACATCATCCCAATCTCTGTGGCTACGAATGAGGGAATACAAGACCTGACCCAATGTATCCGCAGATCATTAGATGAAGAGGCAGAACTTGAGATCCAGGAAAGTGTCCAAGAGAAGCTGCAGAGACTTCACACCGTATCTTCCCACAGTGTCAGATATAAACAGCTGCTTCCCCCAGAACACCCAGCGGACTGAAGGATCCTCCAGATGTAGAATGTTGTACAGTATTTGTAATTTCAATAAAATATGCTCTATAGAAACACAAATGTCTCCTCATCTGTATTAGGTCCATGCAGCAGGACCCTATGAACAGCTTTGGTGAGTGGGGACCTGCATTGTCAGACTGTGCAGTACACACTGGAGACTACCCATTTAAAGGAGTATTCCTATCCATTGCTAGAATATTCCATCAGATTGTGGTTGGTGGGTTTCCGAACTCTGGGATAATGAAGGAGCTGTAACACTGATTTGGCACTGTGGCCCTTTCAGTCTAACCTTGCACAGCAGTGGAGAAACTATAGCACAGCTGCAACTTCCTGAACAACCGGCTGGCCAGGAATGCTGCTGCGGGGAATCAGCTCTTTGGCCGCTTCATTCTCAGGATCACTTTAGGTTCTAGAGGTCAGACCCCACCATGTCATATCCTAGCTGTACACCACCTATTGGTTGTCTGGATTAGGAGAAGAATCTGATTTATTACCCCAGAAATATCCACTGGCTGTGCCTGGTATTGCAACTCATTCCTGCTCAAGGAGGTGGTGCTGTTTTCGAAAGTAAAATTGCAGACCTATATTACTGATTTTGGAGATTTTTTTTCTTTTTATACCCTTTACTGACATTTAGGACCACAAGTATGAAAACTGTCTAGGTCTAAAACTCACTTTGTTGTCCATAACAACCAATCAGAGCCCAAAGCAAGCAATCAGAGTGCCCCTTTCATTTCATATAGTGCTCTGATTGGCTGCTATGGGCAACAATGTGAGTTTTAGTCCTAGACAGTTTTCATACATGTGGCCCTTAATGTACAGTTACTCTATGGCAGTGTTTCTCAACTCCAGTCCTCAAGACCCACCAACAGGTCATGTTTTTGGATCTACCACAGAATGCACTGACCATAATTAAATCCCCTGTGCAACACTGAGGAAATCCTGAAAACTTGACCTGTTGGTGGGTCCAGAGGACTGGAGTTGAGAAACACTGCTCTATGGGGTCAGTAAGTGGGTATGGATCAGGATCACTCGTTGAGCCGATAGCTGTTCCCATCTGTAACCAACACCTATTGCCTTCTGTTAGTAACTGGTATCAGATTAACCTCTTAGATGCCCAGAAAACAAGGGATTAAAATTGAGGGAGGACAATATCACAGGATGCCAATACGTAGTCACGGCAGCCGGGGGTATACTGAAGACCTCCATGGCTGCCAGCTTAGTACTCCTTTTATGCCCTACAATGTGAGAGCCATTTCTGTACACTCTCCTGCAATGTATTACTAGCTCAGAATAGTGTACAAGTCGTCATGCCCCTTCATGGTCAAGTACACCATTAGGACTTAAAGTACAAGTTAAAAAAAAAAGTAAAAAATATTTAAAGTTGAAAATACCTCCCTTTTGCCATTTTACAAATAAAATAATAAAAAAAATAAAGTGACACATAATCAGTAATACCGCGTCTGTTCAAGCCTGATCTATTGAAATGGAACAGATTTCCTCCAGTACAATAAACTACAAAAAAAAGCGATTTTTTTCATAGTCATTTTGGGCGACATGTCAGAAAAGAGGCGCCACCACGGCAGGTTTAAGGCACATTAAATTAATGTATAGTGCATCTGAATGATGAACCTGTCAAAAATTTGGCATCTGGTCTACCTCAAATAATAAAATTGATGTGCATATCTAGGCGCATTGCATAATTTAGGCTCATGCCGTGTTTCCCCGAAAAAAGACATCCCCCAAAATAAGACCTTGTGTGATTTTTTTTTTTTTTTTTTTAAAGCTTAGAAATAGGCCTCCCCTGGAAGTAAGACCTAGCAGTAGTCATTGCTACAAGAGCACCTATCACATACACACACAAATTGGTAGTAGATGAAATTATAAGACTTCTCAAATACATGTCATTAATAATCCAGAGGATTTAGCTCAGTATTAAAGGTAGAAGGGTTTTACTTTCACTTTGCATGTCAGGAGACCCTATAGGAAGCTGTGGAAGTTACCAACTGTGCAGGGGGAGCTAACTGCATATCATAGCTGCTTGTTCAGGGTGATCCAAGTCTCTCACTACATACACTGTAGGCACAGCACACTGATGAGATAGTGTGACTGAGGTTACCTGTTGCTTCAAAGTTTGTTTGGTTCTGCTGATGTTTGTGATAACAGGAGAGCAGAATATTAATAAATTATGATTTTTTTTGTTCAACAATAAATGTGAATTCTTGTTCATGGAAAAATAAGACAACCCCAGAAAATAAGACCTAGTGCAACCTTAGGAGCAAAACTGATATAAGACGCTGTTTTATTTTTGGGGAAACAGGGTAGCATATCTTTCCTAGCACATTTGGATGGGTCTACCTTAGGCACATTCAAATGTGTTGTGTCTTGCGTATAGTGCGCCTAGTTTTGGTGTACAACAGTTCATTTATATAGGGAATAGGGTGTCAACAGTTTTTTGGGTGCAAAATAGATGAAAAAAATGGTGCAGCCGTGTTGGGACATGTCACCTTTTGTGTCCCCAAAAACCTGGAATAAAAGGGAACAAAAAATTGCATCTATCCCAAATTGGTAATAATAAAAAAACTATATTTTAGCTTGCAAAAAAAAAAGCCTTGAGGTTTATGGATGGAAAAATAAAAAGGTAATTGGTTGCAGAAAATGCCGCTGCAACAAAAATGTATTATTACGTTTTTAATACTAAAATATGACGAAACCTCTAAAAATTTGCTATCACCAGAATCATGCCGACCTGCAGAAGACAGATAATGTCATTTATACCAAACCATGAGCTCCATAAAACCAAAACCCCAGTACATAATATGACACGGTAAATTGTGCCATTAAAGAGAATGTGTCATCAAAAAAACGAATCATTGTTTAAGTCCCATTTTTACGTTAAACACATTTTCTAGAATTGTTTTTTTATATATATCACTTTCAATATTTTTTAATAATTCTTAAGTCTTGCAGTTTTCACTTTGGCCACTAGGCCTTGTTTGCACTGCTTTAACAGCAGCCAGAGAGATGCTTTACAGTAGCTTCATGCACATAGGAGACTTAAAGGGGTTTTGCCATGATGTAATGTTGACGTGGGATCCTCCAAAATGGGTATTTAATCACTTTTCTAAATATGTGTTATTACAAAAATTGCAGCCTGAGAGAGCTACAGGCTGCCTTACCTGCCCTTAGTTACTTCAAAGCTTCTATTAGATACGACCTGACGAGCTGCTGGCCGGGCTTGCGCAGAGAACACTTCTTATCTCATGAGAGGGAGCTGAAGAAGCTTTCAAGGCACCGGGTAGAAATATGTTGTGTTTTGTATACAGAATCCACTAGTTGTAGTGTGATTATCTGAGTAGATCCCTGCTTTGTCTGATGACAGGGAACATGAAGAAGCTTTCAAGCAAATCTCTTCTCTATATTTAATAGACTTGGAAATCCAGGAGGCGAAGTTTGGTTCTATAGAAAAAGTTGGTGCCCGCTTCTCTGTGGGTTGTTAGACTCTACATGTGACAATATGCAGAAAAGTCAATATTTATTTTGGTAAAATCTAGTACTTCACCGGTTACAGAATATTTTGCAAGTTTTTGAAACTGAACACTATAAGGCATACACAAACACTTGCACGCTAAAAAGCTACAACACAGTTGAAACTAGGTAAAGCAGTACAAAAAAAAAATTACATTCCACTTTGTCTGCCTTATAAAGAGTTAATGTTGAACTTCTTTAGCAATGCAGAAACCATTCCCAAACGTACAAAATGAAGCTTGGTCTGACTTGTTTAATAACATGGTGCAAGGTGTCCCAGTCCGGCATAATCCGCATCAGTCACAGCTCCCATTATAGATAAAAATGGATGTACAAGATAACAAAAACATGACTGCTTTTTTGTCTAGCAGTGCCACTCTTGTCCATGGGCCATGTCTGGTACTGCATCTCTGCCCCACTCACTCGAATGAGGCTGAACGGTACCAGACTAAAGGAGCACATACTTCCTATAGGTCTAGGCAGCACTTGCTAATGAACTCAGTAGTGACCCCCGCAGAGTGTGTACCTGGGTTTTGCTCTGATCACCTTTAACAGCCATTATGATGCATTCATACTGCCACATGTACAGGTCAGGGGATCCTCTACAGTCTAGGATAATACTGGCACCTATAAAGGAATTGTAAACTTGCATACCTGGTTGGAGAAGCATTTTTTCCTAGGATAAAACTAATAAAATACAGGCAGCCCCCGGGTTACGAACAGGATAGGCGCTGTAGGTTTGTTCTTAAGTTGAATTTGTATGTAAATCAGAACAGGTAGATTTATTAAATGTAACTCCAGCACAGGTTTTGTTTTTTTTTAGTTTTGGATAGTGCAGGGAAGGGTTTTTACATTTGTTTTGCTGTCTGTGCCCCTGTTAAGAAGATTTCACCTAATTTTCACCTCATGTGCTGCTGTGGCATGCTGGAACTTGTTGTTCCACAGCTACTATCTGCTGTGGAACATGGAACTACAAGCGCCTGCATGCCGCATAAGTCTCCGTTTGTAACTAGGGGACTGCCTTATACACAACTTGTCAACGATGATTCTAGGGTATGGACCCCACCAAAATGGCAGGAAATACTGGAACCTGATAACCACATTTATGCGCTAGCAAAGTCATGAACTAAAGGGGTTTTCCACCCAATAACAAGAGGAGTCATATTAACCTCGTGCTGTTCCCATGCCAGTGCCTCCCTGGTTTTCCGCCTGTCTTTGCATACCCAGCTCCAGCAGAGTTGCACATTGACGCACCATGTCATGTCGCTGAAGCTGAGTACAAAGACCTGTAGAATACTAGGATGGCATCGGTAATTATTTCATTGCCAGCTATTTGTAACAGAGTTTATGGGGCTAGAAAACCTTTTTAAAAGCCCATCTAGTCCCATGGGCCAAAACAGACACCAGTTTCAACACTTTAGGCACTCTGCGCTATGTATGTGTCCTTGTGTGTACGAATATATGTATATATATATATATATATATATATATATATATATATATATACACACACACACTCACAGTTGAGTCACATTATTATGACCATTTTCGATATTGGCAGCTCATGAAGGAAGCCACGTGTTGTGAGGCTGGCTTGGTGGCTATATAAGCTTTTAGGACAAGGGTAAAGGGATTTCTGAAATAGCGCAGTTTGTGAATTGTTAGTGAATTGTTCGTAAGCTGTTGTCGTGAAAGTGTATCATGAGCAAACAAATGATGCCATTGTGAATAAGTGATGTGGAAACTGCAAGCACCATGTGTCATTGATGTGAGCGGAAAATCGGCTCAAATGTGCTAGTGGGCAGACTGACACAAGTTTACTTATGGGGCAACCAAACGTGTCTAAGGGTTGTCTTCTCCGATGAGTCACGTTTCCTGCTTCATCGAGTGGATGGACATTGATGTGTCAGATGAGAGACATTCGAGAACAAACACCCTTCAACCATTGCTGGAAGAACACAAGTTGGTGCAGGCAGCGTTATGGTTTTGTGGCATTCTCTGGGCCACTCGTCCATGTGAAAGACAATAGATTTGGGTATGAATCCATCCTGAAAGACCACATACACCCATACATGCTGATTATCTTATCTGGGGTGGGTTGGATCTTCCAGCAAGACAATGTGACATGTTACAGGGCTAGAAATATTGGTTGGAAAAGCATAACCAAGACTTCCTAGCACTACCCTGGCCCCCTAACTTGAACCCAATTGAGCATATGTGGGAGCCCGTGGATGATGGTGTTGGCTTTATGGACCCTTCAGCAGCTGTGGGTGCAGTCGGCACCCTGTAACAACCTACCAGGACCTTATTGAGCCACTCTCAGCCCGTCTAGCTGCAGTTCCTGCCTCACAAGCCTGGTGGTCATAATAATGAGACTCGATTTTGTGTGTGTGTATATACATATGTACAGTGGGTACGGAAAGTATTCAGACCTCTTTAAATTTTTCACACTTTGTTTCATTGTAGCCATTTGGTAAGATCCAAAAAGTTTTTTTGCTCCTTAATGTACACTCTGCACCCTGAAAAACTGAAATATCACATGGTCATAAGTATTCAGACCCTTTGCTGTCACACTCATATTTAACTCACATGCTGTCCATTTCCTTCTGATCCTCCTTGAGATGGTTCTACTCCTTTGTTGGAGTCCAGCTGTGTTTAATTAAACTGATTGGACTTGATAAGAAAAGGCACACACCTGTCTATATAAGACCTCACAGCTCACAGTGCATGTCAGAGCACATGAGAATCATGAGGTCTAAGGAACTGCCCACGGAGCTCAGAGACAGAATTGTGGCAAGGCACAGATCTGGCCAAGGTTACAAAAGAATTTCTGCAGCAGTCAAGAAGAGCACAGCGGCCTCCATAATCCTAGAATCCTGGAAGAAGTTTGGGACGACCACAACTCTTCCTCAACCCGGCTGTCCAGCCAAACTAAGCAATCGTGGGAGAAGAGACTTGGTGAGAGGTAAAGAAGAACCCCAAGATCACTGCGGCTGAGCTCCAGAGATGCAGTAGGGAGATGGGAGAAAGTTTCACAACTATCACTGCAGCCTCCAGCAGTCGGGGCTTTATAGCAGAGTGCGGCCGCCGGAAGCCTCTCCTCAGTGCAAGACATAGGAAAGCCGCAGACGGAAGCCTCTCCTCAGTACAAGACATAGGAAAGCTGCAGACGGAAGCCTCTCCTCAGTGCAAGACATATGAAAGCCGCATACAGTTTGCAGAAATACACATGAAGGATCCCAGACTATGAGAAATTAGATTCTCTGCTCTGATGAGACGAAGATTGAACTTTTTGGTGTTAATTGTAAGCAGTGGAGAAAACCAGGCCCTGCTCATCACCTGCCCAATACAATCCCAACAGTGACACATGGTGGGGGCAGCATCATGCTATGGGAGTGTTTTTCAGCTGCAGGGACAGGACGACTGGTTGCAACTGAAGGAAAGATGAATGCGGCCAAGTACAGAGATATCCTGGATAAAACCTCTTCCAGACGCTCTGGACCTCAGACTGGGCCGAAGGTTCTTCTTCCAACAAGACAATGACCCTAAGCACACGGCTAAAATAACAAAGCAGAGGCTTCAGAACAACTCTGTGACCATTCCTGACCGGCCCAGCCAGAGCCCTGACCTAAACCCAATGGAGCATCTCTGGAGAGACTTGAAAATGGCGTCCACCAATGTTCACCATCCAACCTGAGGGAACTGGAGAGGATCTGCAAGGAAGAATGGCAGAGGATCCCTCATGGCTGTACTAGCTCAAAAGGGGGTTTCTCATCAATACTGAGCAAAGGGTCTGAATACTTATGACCAGGTGAGATTTCAGTTTCTCTTGTTTAATAAATTTACACAAATATCTACATTTCTGTTTTTTTCCTTTCAAGATGAGGAGGGGGCGGGGTGCAGAGTGCCCATTAATGAGCCCAAAAAAATGAACTTTTTGGATCTTACCAAATGGCTGCAAGGAAGGAAAGAGTGAAAAATGTAAAGGGGTCTGAATACTTTCCGTACCCACTGTATATGTACATACACACATTTACACACACACAGCTGTGCATATTGCATGTATTATTTACACTCTTGCTTTCCAGCTGTCGATAAACTCCAACTCACAGTTTGGGGCTGAAAGGGCATGCTGGGAGTCGTAGTGGCTGTAAAGCCATAGGATATAGACCACTGCTACAAAGAAATGGTTCCCCACAGGCTGCATCTTTCAATCATAAACCTTATCCCAATCCTACAGACCTATGTTATATAATATTGACTTCCGCACATAGCAAGCACAATGGATGCTTTAGAAACCATAATTCAACCTTTCCAACCATTTTTTTTTTTCAATTGCTCTCACCCTTTAAGAATGAAGCAACTTTGCAAAATTTCTTGTTTAAAAATGTCCCATTGTTTTTGTCTTAGGGTGCTTCCACACACACAAAGGCACAGCAATTAATGCTGTACATTTCTGCACAACAAAATGCATCCAAAAAATGCACCAAAAAAAAAACGCACTGTGTGAAAGAACCTTTACAGCTTTTAGACAGAACTAAGTGTCTCTATGGTAACAGACTACAAAACAAACCTTGGGTAGTCCTGTCCTTTCACCTGTCCTATACATCCTGATGACTACATCCTGCTAATGAAGTGGGGTACAGTGTGACTGCAAGGTGAGACCACAAAGAGTTTGTAAAAATATATTGGCATAGACGGCACTTAAAGCAAAAAAATTGTATATTAATTATCCCAAGCAGCTTGAAAAAGGCATCTTTTGCCGTAAGTGTGGTCCATGGCAATATATATTTTTGTGATTTTTCAGATCTGGTTCTGGTCTGTTGGACGTGCTTTCTTTTTCTATTTTTCTCCTGTGCTGCTTGTATCTACATTTGTAGTCTGTTGATATGAAGACACATAAGGCGACATGTTCAAAAATTGGCGGCGCCATGGCAGTTTTTAGGTGCATTAAATCAATGTAAAGTGCGCCTGAAAGTCCGATCTTCTCAAAAATCTGGCGTCAGGCATACCTTGCATAGTAAACATAATGCGCCCAAAAAGACGCATTGCGCAAATCGCGGCACATAGCATATCATTGGAAGTGTATGTAATGCGCCTAAGGAGGCACATTGCGCACGGAGGCGCATAGTGTATCATTACAAGTGTATGTGTTAGGCGCATATCATATAATATTACAAGTGTATGTGTTAGGTGCATTTTATATACCTGTAATGATAAGCTATGCGCCTCCGTGTTCGCTGGGCCTCGATAGACACATTACATACTCTACCAACGAAATGCTAGGTGGTGCGATTAACGCAAATCACGGCAAATAGCATATCATTGGAATCGTATGTAATGGGCCTATCGAGGCACGTCGTGCACAGAGGCGCATTGCTTATCATTACAAGTATATGAAATGCGCCTAAAACATACACTTGTAATATTATTTGAAATGCTCCTAACACATACACTTGTAATATTGTGCGCCTAACACATATACACTTGTAATGATATGCTATGTGCCTCAATAGGCGCATTGCATCATACAGGCACTTTTTAAGGTGCACTACAATGTGTCGTGCCCGGTGTATAATGTGCCTAGTTTTGGTGTATGACAGTTAATTTACATCGAGAATATGGCGTCAAAAGTGTTTTTGGCGCAAAATAGACCAAAAAAACATCATTTGCGTATTGGGACATGTCGCCTACAGTTCTGAATGCAAAAAGAGGTTTGTTTTAATCAAGACTTTTGCTAATATTTTCACTTACGATAAAGCTGCTCTGTCCTAATGATTTGGTTTCTCAAATTTTGCTAAGAAGATAGAATTGGGACAAGCTTTACGTTGCAGTCTGACACCGCTGTAGCACATATCCGTGGCCTGCCTTCCTCACTGCTCGCTGTAGCACATATCCATGGCCTGCCTTCCTCACTGCTCGCTGTAGCACATATCCATGGCCTGCCTTCCTCACTGCTCGCTGTAGCACATATCCGTGGCCTGCCTTCCTCACTGCTCGCTGTAGCACATATCCGTGGCCTGCCTTCTCACTGCTCGCTGTAGCACATATCCGTGGCCTGCCTTCCTCACTGCTCGCTGTAGCACATATCCGTGGCCTGCCTTCCTCACTGCTCGCTGTAGCACATATCCGTGGCCTGCCTTCCTCACTGCTGCTGTAGCACATATCATGGCCTGCCTTCCTCACTGCTCGCTGTAGCACATATCCATGGCCTGCCTTCCTCACTGCTCGCTGTAGCACATATCCATCGCATGCCTTCCTCACTGCTCGCTGTAGCACATATCCATGGCCTGCCTTCCTCACTGCTCGCTGTAGCACATATCCATGGCCTGCCTTCCTCACTGCTCTCTGAAGAACAAAACCATGGCCTGCATTCCTCACTGCTCGCTGTAGCACATATCCATGGCCTGCCTTCCTCACTGCTCGCTGTAGCACATATCCATGGCCTGCCTTCCTCACTGCTCGCTGTAGCACATATCCGTGGCCTGCCTTCCTCACTGCTCTGGATTGTATTTCTCAAGCACTATATTATTAAATAAGCCGGTCGTGTCTAGGAGCTTCTGCAAGTTTCCATCGATGCATCAGAAAGGCACAGCACTGGTAGTAGTAGGGATGTCCACCTTGTGGCCTTCCAGCAGATCTCTTTACCTGGAGGACCACAAGAGGACACACGATTTACAGGTGTGATGATTTTTACAGAAAATTAATCCGAAAGTCCACAACGTGTTGTGTGTATGATATCATCAGTAACTGGAGGTATCTACATATCCCATCATGCCAAGGAAGAACCTGCAAGATCCACAGAGCCACCATGGAAGGTCATACATTCCCATGATACCCTGCGACGACATCCTGCAGCGTTATACATACATCCTATGAATTTAGAATCTCCGCCCAAAATATATATATATCTATATATGGCACAAACATTCATGGATTTGATGCCATTTCTCTATTTTATCTACATCTCAAAATCTACATAGTCATTCTCTGTGTCATCTATCGGCAGGCAAGCTGTGGCTCTCCACCTGCTGTGGGGGGAAGGGATGTATCGATCCCGTGAGGGCCCGCGTCCTGTAACGACGGCAGGTTCCACCGCAGTTGGAGATGCATTTGTTGCCGCTTTGTTTCTATAATATCAGTGCTCTATCTATTGTATTGTGTTACATTTTTCTTTATCCGATATCTCCCTGGTGTAAAACTAACAGTGTGCTCACGTCTCATGAAGCGTTTCACAAAATAATGTACTATACCTAATATTTTTAGTTGGTTTTTTTTACAATTTAAAATGTACATATGTACAAAATGTGTGATTATAAATGTTCTAATTTAGGCAAAAAATTTGGCTTTTTTTAAAATAAAAAAAGAATTGTTATCCTCTATGGTTCCATGCTTACTTACAGAACAATGTATCTATAGCAAGTGGAAAACTTCATATGTGCATGCAATGAACAGAAGTGACCACTAGGGCATCGTGCATGGAAACTAATAGTGGTTTCATGGTGGTTCCCAATGGATGGTTTATGCGCTAATAAATTTAGACCTCTGTTCTGCAGATATGAATTATGCCTGGCATCAAAAGTGATATCTATATTGCATAAAACGCCTCCCGCAGCCGAGACCATTGACGCTTGACTCCCCCCCCTCCCCCCCCAACCCGTCCCTTTGAATTCAGATTCAGTCTTTCTTCATTGTTTGGGAATGGGAAAATGTAACTGGTAGTGATAGCCTCTTCATAAAGGCAAAGGTCTCTGTAAACAACAATGGTCCTTCAGAATTGGTTGATGGATAAGTGCAGCTACTGTGTTAACTCTTCAGAATCCACTACTGAAAACGTTCCTCTTCTAGATGGAGGTCTCCCACAGCTGTAAGCAAAAAATAAAAGCAAGAAAATGGTTACAGGCGAGAAAGAAAGGGATCCAGCATCAGGGGCGTAACTTAAATCTCTGGGGCCCCAATGCAAAACCTGAAAAAGGGCCCTCGCCTACCATGTGCCATTGATAATATTGGTGTAGTCATATGTGACTGAGGGTCCTTTGGGCCCCCTCAGGCTCTTGGGCTACCTCTTCACCCCCTATAGTTACGTCCCTGGCCAGCATTTGATTCAAGCATCCAGCAGATAGGTAAGAATAAAATCCTTTAGTTTATGGCTCCATGTTAAAACATTAACGGGTAGATGATCCAGGTGGAAATAGCATCGTCAACTGACGCGTTTCGGGCGGGTATGAGGGAGGTTCTGGCAGTCAGATGCCTCTTCCTTGATCACATTTTTATACAATATACCCATTCAAGAACAATACAGCCACATTATAGTATTGGAAATTGTTAGGGACAAGCTAAGTAGTCAATGCTCCAAAGCAGAAATATAATAGTAGCTCTAGAAAGAACGACAAAATGTGCCTAAAGTGATGTATCCTTGACTTCACCTTAAAAGGACTGTGTTATCAGAGATGACCTCTGTCAGAATGTGGCTGCTTCCAGAAAACTATGATTTTGTTGGAAAAAATTGTGGCCAGCCATGACCACAACGGGGGTAATGTAATACTGGATGGAAGCCATTGGGAAAGATGCTGTCCATGGATTACAAGGACAGCTTCAATCTGACAAAACACAAGGAGATCCCAAGCAAAGGATCCTACTCTAGGACATCTGTATGGCCCAATGAGTTATGAAACAACCCCTTAAAGGACTTGTCCACTTAGAAATATTAGATGTATAGATGTATTATATCAGTGCAGTAGGCTACTATCTTGAAATAAAAAAATGGTATAGTCCACGTTCCTGTCTGTTCCTGTAATGGCTGCCATGGAGTAATTGTCAGGACTAAACATGGTGTGAATCGTGTGACCTCCTGGCATTCAGTCAATAGCAGGGTCACATGAGATCTAAGGGGTAAGTGAACTGGAATATTGGAGAAATAATTATTATTAATATAGTTATTCCAGAAACATCTTCACTGTGTGTAGTTGTATGTATAACTGCTGTCTCTGGAAGATGTCACGGTGTTAATAAAGTTAATGGAAAAAAAGGCGAGACAGAGAAAACAATGTGCGGCATCTTCTCCACAAACATGATAAGACGCTGCTGGAGGTAGTAATACTGGAGAAGTTCTGCTCCTCCATACACTACTGTTACCTGGATACCAGGGTCACATGACCTGTGTGGTGGTCACATGATAAGATGCTGCTGGAGGTAGTAATACTGGAGAAGTTCTACTCCTCCATACACTACTGTTACCTGGATACCAGGGTCACATGACCTATGTGGTGGTCACATGATCATACGCTGCCGGAGATAGTAATGCTGGAGAAGTTCTGCTCCTCCATACACTACTGTTACCTGGATACCAGGGTCACATGACCTGTGTGGTAGTCACATGATAAGACGCTGCTGGAGGTAGTAATACTGGAAAAGATCTGCTCCTCCATACACTACTGTTACCTGGATACCAGGGTCACATGACCTGTATGGTGGTCACATGATAAGACGCTGCTGGAGGTAATACTGGAGAAGTTCTGCTCCTCCATACACTACTGTTACCTGGATACCAGGGTCACATGACCTGTGTGGTGGTCACATGATAAGACACTGCTGGAGGTAGTAATACTGGAGAAGTTCTGCTCCCCATACATACTGTTACCTGGATACCAGGGTCACATGACCTGTGTGGTGGTCACATGATAAGACGCTGCTGGAGGTGGTAATACTAGAGAAGTTCTGTTCTTCCATACACTACTGTTACCTGGATACCAGGGTCACATGATATAATTGGTGGTCACATGACTGTTTATTCCATATAGTTATGCTATTACTATGGACAGGAATGTGGGCTGTACCATTTTTGGAGCAGAATTTTTCATACATGTATATTAGAAAATTGTAGTATTTCCTATTATTTACATAATACATTAAAATATTATAAAGTGGACGACCCCTTCAAAGTCAATGTCTTATTTCAGAATATATGAATTGGGTATTGTCTACTCAAAATTTTTAGTGAACAGCTTTTTTGAGCCCAGAGTATAATTACATTTTTTTTGGAATGCAAGAGGAAAAAACACCAGCTTAGAGGATACCTTTTTCCAACCACAGAGGGAGAAGGTGTAAAGTTCATACCTGTTAAAGTCTATCTTGACAAAAATAAAATGTATTTCAGCACCCAGGGTCTACACATGTTATGTTAAAACTTGACATTTAGGGCCACATGTATAAAAACTGTCTAGGTCTAAAATTCACTTTGTTGCCCATAGCAACCAATCAGAGCTCATAGTAACCAATCAGAGCGCCCCTTTCATTCTTCCAGAGCACTATGTGAAATGAGAGGGGCGCTCTGATTGGTTGCTATGGGCTCTGATTGGTTGCTCATTGCAACAAAGTGAATTTTCGACCTAGACAGTTTTCATACATGTGGCCTTTAATATTGAAATGAAGGCTTACACAAAATGTGAAGGGCACTTACGCGTTTCAGTGGACAACCCTATTCATAGTGTGTTAATATCTATGTTCAATGTGCTAAGGGTAACAAAAAGGCTAAAAGCACTTATAATATAATTTAACTGCAACTCAACTAGAAAAGCGCACAAATAGTTAAGCCTGCTCACCCATCCAAGTTCCAAATCTGCCGCCCAGAACACGGATGATGTGAAGATCCAATAAGATCCATCTTATGATACAAATAGTTGAGAGTGGGATTCCAGATTCATACATGGGCAGAATGATTTGTATACAAAAAAAATCTCTTTATTAGAAAAATGTATTAAAATACGGTTCCATTAGCCAAATAACACAGCATACAGGTATGGGTGTGATGTCAAAGTCCTAGATAAGCATGACGGAGTCCATGGCTAACGCATTTCGAGCAAATTGATGCCCTTACTCATAGCCCGAAACGTATTAGCCGTGGATGTCATGCTTATCTAGGAGAAAGAAAGCCAGGGCTCCCATATGGCATCATGGACTTCAGGCTTGTCATGTATAAGGGACATCAGTCGCTCCACACGTTGCACTTCACAGATCCGCGTGTACAAATCGTGTAGGGACGGGGGGTGTGGCTGTTTCCAAAAGGCAGAAATCAGGCATTTGGCAGCCGTGAGGATATGGAGGAGAAGCTTAGAAGCCTGTTTAGAAAGACCTGTCAACGGGATGTTCAAGAGAAAGACCGAAGGGTCTGCCGAGACCCCCGCTGGGAAAACTCCCGATAGAACCCCATTGGGACCTGCGCCCAAAATAGTGGATGTTCGGGCAGTCCAGATATACGGTTAGAGAACCTGTGATGGCCCCACACCTCAGCAGGCATTTGGAACGGTGGGTTAAATTTATGATGCAGCTCGGGGGTGTGTCCCCAAGGCATCAGGATCTTGTATTGATTCTCCTTGTAGGTAGTGCAAGTCGGGATGGGGCCGCTCTGTGCCATATGGTCTCCCAAAATGGTTTTGGGGCTTCCGTCCCAGGAAGTTCCCACTTGTGCATGTACCGGTGGTACAATTCTGAGTCTGGGGGAGGATCATTCAGTATGGCGTAAATAGTAGAGATAAGCCCTTTCGACGACTGCCCCAACTTGCACAGCCTTTCAATAGAAGTGGGGCTGGAGAGAGATGTGCCCCCTGCGAGTGTCTGCATAAGGTGTATTATTTGGAGATAGGAAAATTGTGCTCTAGGCGGGAGGTCATATTTGTTGCAAAGCTCCGCGAATGGGATGAGCTCCCTGGTGCGAAAGTGGGCTGTCAGCAAATCGGAACAAATTGTTTTGTTGCCATGGGCTAAAAAAGGTGGGTGAAGTGCTGGTCGGCAAGAGGGGAGGTGAGAGAATAGGAGGCCACTGGGGAGGCCTGGAGGCCAGGCGGAATTTGTCTCGACAGTGTCTCCAGATCGTCCTAGTAAAGGTTATCGGCCCAGCAGGGGGCAGGAGTACGTGACCTCCCTAGCATGCCACAAGAACATATTGGGATGAAACGGAGCCATCCACAATTTCTCAATCTCCATCCATTTGGTGTAAGATGGGTTTGTGTGGACCATGCTGGGATGACCCGCAGTCCGGACGACCAGTAATAGGGAGGGTTTCAAAGAGGTACATTAATGTGGGCAAAATTGTCATTTTAACTATAGGCTATACGGCCTAGAAGGGATAAGCTCATGGAGTGCCATTTAGATAAGAGGGTGCGTATTTCTAGGAAAAGGGAAGGGAAGTTAGCACCATGGAGAGATTTGTAGCCATTTATATTGGAAGCGAGACTGAAGTTCAGTCAGGGACTCTGCCGGAACATTAATGGGGAGGGCCTCCGTTTTGAACGTGTTGACCTTAAAGCCCGAGAGCCGTCCGAAGTCTTCCAGAAGAATGTGCAAGCTAGAGAGGGAGGGGACGAGGTCGGTCAGTGTCAGCAGAACATCGTCTGCAAAGAGGGAGACCTTAAACTCCATGTCCCTAACGTGGATACCTGAGATCGATTGAGCTAGTCTAATCTTAGATGCAAGGGGTTCCATACATAGTATGAATAGTAGGGGAGAGAGGGGGAAGCCCTGGCGCATGCCATTAAAGATCTTAAAAGGGGGGGAGGTCTCATGAGGCCGATGGAGAGGAGTAAAGACCCCTGATCGCCTACAGGAAGTTACCAGCGAAGCCAAAAGACTTAAGCATTGCGAATAGGAACGGCCAACTGAGGCAATCGAAGGCCTTCATTGCATCAAGGCTGAGGAGGAGGGCCTCCTCGTTTTTCAAGTTGGCAACTTCAATTAAGTCTATGGCCCGTCTGGTATTGTCTCCACCTTGCCGGCATGGGACGAATCCCACCTGATCCTTATGGACTAGCCGCGGGAGCCAAAGGTTCAGACGATTGGCTAAGATCTTAGAAAAAATTTTGATGTCTGAGTTTAGGAGGGCGATCGGTCTGTAGCTTGCACATTCTGCCGGGTCCTTCCCTGGCTTGGGAATGAGAGTGAGGTAGGAGTGGGACATCTCCCCAGGGATGGGGGAGCCATTTAAAAAGCTGTTATACAGAGGGAGCAGGCAAGGGGCTAACTCCTGGGCAAATGTTTTGTAATACGAATAGGGGAACCCGTCTGGACCCGGGGCCTTGCCGTTAGGAAGGTCTTTGATCACTCCCAATAGTTCGTCCGGTACAATAGGGGAATTAAGAGCCTCGACGGCCTCCCCAGGTAGCTTAGGGAGAGAACAGGACTTCAGGTAGGCACCTATCTGGGCTTGGAGGTCTGCGTCTGGGACCTGGGGGTCTCTGGGCAGCGAGTACAAGTCAGAGAAGAATTGGCGGAAGAGGGATCTCATGGTTTTAGGGTCATAGGTCAGGGAGCCATCGGGACTCTTCAGGGCTTGAGGGGTGGAGTTAACCCATCTATCCCGCAGCTGCCTGGCCAGGAGGGTATGGGCCTTATTGCCATATTCATAGAACCTTTGCTTAGAATAGAGGAGCATCTGTTCAACTTTCCGCAAGGCTAGGTCTTTAAGGCGGGATCTGGTCTCGACAATGGAGCGCAAAGTGCGTAAATTTGGTCTGGAGAACATTGCAGTCTGTAAGGACTGAAGGCGGAGGTGTAAGGATCTGGTTTGCTCCCTTGCGTCCCTTTTCAACCGAGCCCCCATGGAGATACAGGTTCCCCTGAGAACTGCTTTGTGAGCCTGCCATAACGTGGAGACTTGGCCTACCGATCCATTGTTCAGTTCGAAAAAATTGTTGAGGACGCTACGGATCTCCTCTCTCAATGTCGGTCTTTTTAGCAAAGATTCGTTTAACCGCCAGTGGCAGGAGCTAGTGCGGGGAGTACCAGTTTTTAAGGGGAGGGAGACAGGCGCATGGTCCGACCATGATATGGGGCCTATTTGCGCATCGGACATCATGCGCAAGGCTGGGATGTTGCCATAGAAAGAATCTAGACAGGAGTCGATCTGGTGCAGGGGAGAGTAGAAGGTGAAGGATCGGTCCGTTGGATGGTTGATCCTCCACAAATCATAGAGGCCATGTTTTCTAATCAGTTTGCGCAATTCCGTGGACGCCTGAATTGAGGCTTTGGAGGGGGGCTTGCCCTGCAGGGAATGTCTATCTGATGTCGGGGAGAACACCAAGTTAAAATCCCCACCCAGAATGAGGGCCCCCGGGGGCAGTCTGGACAATCTGTTCAAGACACTTGAAAGAAAGCGGGTTTGAGATGTGTTGGGAGCATAAACAGTGCACAGCGTCAGCGGGGCCCCATATAGAGATCCCTGGAGGATAACAAAGCGTCCCATGGGGTCTAGTTCCGAGCTGGCCACCTGGAAAGGGCAGGATGCCGATAAGCGTATCGCCACTCCCGCCTTCTTCCGACCGCTGGAGGCAGAATAGGCCACAGGGAAGGCTGTCTTAGCAAAGTTAAAGGAGCTGCGTGGATCAAAGTGTGTATCTTGAACGAAGGCGAGATCCGCCTTCAGAGAGCGCAGTTCACGCAGCAAGAGACGGCGCTTCACAGCAGAGTTTAAACCTTTTGCGTTAATGGTGACGCAAGTAACCATGGTGAGGATGGTGAGGAAGGGGGTACAACAAGGAGATGACAAAGATCACAGGGGAGACACCTTACAAACAGTTATCACAAAACAGCGTAATTAGGTCAAATATTCAAGTGGAAGTTAACCCAGAGAAGTATCAAAATACAACCAGAATTTCTGGGTAGGGGAGAGAGGAGGTAAGGAGGGGTCCAAGAGTGCGCTCCTATATGGAAGGTAGGAGTTGTTAAGCGCAGAAAAGGGACCTAATGAGCCCACCAAGGCCCCCCCCCGACCTCCTGTCTCAAACTCTAGAGGCGCTCACTCCAGCGGTGGAGAATCCACACTCCACAGAAGGAGAGACCGCACTCAGATACAAGAGCTCTCTAAGCTTAATAGAAACAGTGGGTCCACCTGCAGATGAGAAGAGTCGGAGCTAGACTCCGAAAGGAGAACAGTGAATGCGGAACTAAGAACCTCAAAAAGAAATAGTACCAGGTTAAATCGAGTACGCGGAGGGTAGGCTACAGCCGCAGCTCGGCCGCCCGTACCGGAGGTATCCCTAATCAAATTTTGGGAGTGAACACCTCGACGGGAGAACAGTAGAACCAGCACTTAGCTAGAGGGAGAAAAAGCATGTTAGTAAAAAGAGCTCAAAAGTCCCCGAAACAGTGCTAGTGATGAGGGGTATGTGGAAGTTTGCGCCCAGCCGGGGTCCCCCCGGCGGATGGTCGTCCCATCTGCTGCGATGGCTGGCGCCAGGACGGCAGGGAGGGAGTAGAGAGGACGTCCAAGTCCCAGTCCAGGAGTTGCGGAATTGGAATCTGTAGAGCGTCACAAAATGGTTGCATATCCTCGTGGGTTTTGAGGATGACCACACGGCCATCTTTTTGGGCTGAAAGGGCGAAGGGAAAGTTCCATCTATATGGAATCTGGCGTTCCCTTAGGATAGAAAGTAGTGGTCTCAGGAGGCGCCTTTTCTGTAGCGTGACCCACGACAGGTCCTGGAACAGCTGGATCTGCTCGCCCTCATAATCCAGGGCCCGCACAGCCCGAGCCCTCGACATGATTTTCTCCTTGATGGTAAAGTCATGCACACAACAAATTACATCCCTTGGGAGGGGTGAGGACCCTTTAGGGCGGAGGGCTCTGTGGGCTCTATCCAAGCTGATAAGATGGGAGGGAGGCTCGCCCAGAACATTGTTAAAGATGGACGTCAGGACTGATGGAATGTTGTCATCGGCTACCGTTTCGGATAGCCCCCGGACTCGGATGTTATTCCGGCGCCCCCTATTGTCCAGGTCCTCAACATGACGGCCTAAGTCACGCACTACTGATGCTTGGGCGACAAGTGTAGGGTGAAGGGCGGATAGAAACTTGGAGGTTACGGTATGGCCTTCGTCGAGGGCGTCCGCCCTTTCTGTAAGATGTGTAATGTCTTGTCGCAATGATGAAATCTCTTGCCTGCAGGCTTCCTTCACCTCAGAGATCAGGGTTTGGAAGTCCGCTTTCCAGATGTTCGGCAGTAGTTGAAGATAGTCGGACCACTGCTGGGCATTTGGTGGAGGCGGAAGGGCCCGGGCGCGGGAGTCCTGAGAGAATTCAGGGGCATCAGGGCGGAGAGCGTGGGGGGGTACCCCGAGGAGTGTGCAGAGAACAGGCCAATAGAGTCCTCTTGGGATGCATCCCACAGCCGCGGGGGGAAGGCGCAGTCCCTCCGAATGCCTCCCTTCTGCATGGTGCTTGCTGGGGGAGCCATGCATGTTTAGGTTTGCCTGCAGAGATCCGAGGTGGGGAGACGAGGGGGGGGGGATGTGAAGCCATGCGGGCTGTATATTCTGGGGGGTCAGCTGGGCTCCAATGGGTGACAGGGGAGCCTGTTGCACTGGGAGAGGCCCGGGGTGTTGGGGCTTGAGGGCAGTTACAGGACCCAAAAGCCATATAAAGTCTGGAGGGACTCACAGGGGACTGAACCTGTGCTGTCCCAATTGTCGGCGATTCAGGGGCTTTAGGCCTGGTGAGCTGGGAAGTAGGCCCCTGAGTTGCAGGAGAGGCAGGCAGGTCAGTCGGTGACCAAGCAAGCGGGAGCTGAGTGGCGTGGGCTGAGGAGGAGAGCCCTGGTCTGCCGGCCCCCTCAACCGCCTTGGGGCTGATATCGGAGCCGGCGGGAGCAATGGCGGAGGCCGCGTGGTACAGTGAGGCGGGAGCCGCAGACGTGAGACGGCCGGGCAGCTTACTCAGTCCGTCGGAGCCGCAGGAAGCAGGAGGGCTCATGGCGCTCGTGGTCCTCGCTGGGGTGAGGTCTACTTCAGGCGCCTTGGTGCCGATTTCCAGGCCGGCGGAGTTAATGGCGGCGGCCGTGCGGTGCAGCGGGACGGGGGACGGGGATGCCTGGTGGTTAGGCGGCTTACTCGGTCCGTCGGAGCTGCTGGAGGCAGGAGGGCCCGCGGTGGGCAAGGTCGCCGGTGAGGTGCAGGCTTCTGCAGTCGGCTTCGGCGCTCGGGCTGCCTCTGGTGCTTGCAGGCCGCGGCGGGAAGAAGATGGCGCCGACTCCTCAGCGTGGCCACGCTTCACTGCGCCCCTGGTGAGAAAGCGATCCAGCCCGTTACCCGGCGGGGAGGCACAGGTTCGGCTGCAGAAGTTCTCCTGGAGCTCGGGGGTCTGTTTTTCCCCATCGAGGATCAGCTTCCAGTGGTTATGTAGCTTGAACGGTCGGCCTGGCAGCGGAGCTCACTCAGAACACGTCCATTCACTGAGCTCTCCAGGCCACGCCCCCCATATTTTAATACGTTTTTCTAATAAATAGATATAGATTTCTTTTTTTTACACGAACCACTCTGCCCGTGCATGAAGCTGGAATCCCAATTGCTACTATTTATATCAACTAGAAAAGCTCCCTAAGAAGATTTGTGTTCACGGCATTGCCATTGACATAGACCCTCTGGGTGAGAATAATGAACCAATTGTCATTCCATGTGTGGCTGCATGGCATCTCCAAACTTGATATGCAAATAAAAAAAACTTTCTCTTTGCCTCTATGTAAAATGGAAGAAATATGAAGGTACAATATGGGCCCATAGAAGGCTCTGGGCTTGTGTTCCCACAGGAATTACCACAGTTAACCAGATCTCTCTTCTGTGCTGATGAGTCACAAAAGGCAGGAAAAGGTTTGTCATCATATATGTGGATATCTAATGACCATGTTATGGAATGTATTAGGTGAAATGTCTATTTCACCCACAAGATGGCGCTTGTGTCCAGACACGCATTGTTGTGCCAAGACATAACCAAGATGGTCACTGGCCTTAACTATTTTGCTTCTCTCAAACAAAGGTGAGCTGTGTTATTCAAATATATAGATAAGAAGAGCCAATTAAGAGGGTGGATGTAATGTCACATGTTGCTTATGGAATGTTGTTTACGCCCAACTATAAAAACTTGTGCTTTTTGTAATAAAGACAGAGAACTCATTTGACTGAAGATTGTCAGCCTGTGATTTCTTTCTCTCTGGCACGTGTCATTCAATATACTGATTTGACCCCCCCACTAGGACGTCGAGCCCCTTTGAGGTTCTGTCCACAACAACCACATCATGTTCCATGGCACCATCTGAAGGTATACACGAATATATGCAGTGCCCTTAAACACACAAGGCTTATCAGTACAAAAACTCTGCGGCTCGATAACCCTTCAGTCTAGGGGGCTTCCTCTACTGGAGTGACTACAAGATGCCTACCCGTGCACTCTGTTTGCTCGGTTTCTTCTCCTCATCAGGAAGTGGTGGCATTGGGTACGGGTATTTCCTGCTAGAAGCAATGGATCCTGTAGATGAGGATGGAGACTTGGCGGGTGACAGTGTTCTGTTAGAATAAGCATAAAATTAGCAAGGAGATTACAGGATAGCAATACTGGGCGACATTGATAGGGATTCCACCATTCAGATGACTTTTATTTTTATTCATATTCTATTGATCTTTTTGTCCGATTTTTCTAGTTTTTGGTTTCTGGCCTTAGACCGAGCAGGTAAAATACTTTGTCCTATCCCCTGCAATATAATGGAGTCATTTGAATCTGGATAATCCCGTAATCTCCTATAAATGAACAGGAAATGATTATGTAATCTTAATCAGGACTTGGATTTTTCAAGGAATCTAAAAAGCAAGCCTCTGATTGACTGTTAATGGATACATCACCTATTTTCCTGTGCGCCATCATCCCTGCGTGTGACGTGTTATACTGAATTGTGGCGTTATGATGGCAGCAGTGACAGATGTTATAACCTGCGGAACAGTAATCTGAATTCTTTCTTCAATGATGTCTAAAATCTCAGATGTCAGGTTAAATGGTGGAAAATATACGTGATATTCAGTGACAACGGCCGGTGAGAATAGAGTGACTGGACCCTCGTGTACAGCGCCTGGGGGTATGAGAGTTAAGGCAGATGGTACCTGACCCGGATAACCAAACCCATTCACTCTGCTCTGTCTCAGTTGTCTACAACCTTCATACCAGCAGTGTGAAAGCTGCTTATCTTGGCTTAGGCAGTACAAAAGACCTATGATTTTGGCATTAACATCCGATAACATTCAGTTTCAAAGTACACAAGTGATTCCCAACCTTACCGCCATATAGAGACCTGCTATATGTCACCCCTGAGGGCCCTTCTTCAACATCCAACAAATGGGGGAGGTGAGTAAAGTGTTTAAAGAGATTTCTATCACAAAGGAGTAGTTTTTTAAAAGCAATAGTCCTGGAAAACTATTTTTTTTTCTTTATTTCAGCAGTCCTATGCAATTAGAAATTAGACATAAGATATTGTCCTTCTCTAGCTGAGAAATAAAACTCCTGAAATGCAGAGCAGACTAAATAATAATAATAATAATAATAATAATAATAATAATAATAATAATAATAATAATCTCACTTTACAGGCGCAGCTACTTATCTCTATATAGTCTCATTACAAATAGTAGGTAATGACCTAATGATCACTCTATTGCTCTGTGGAAAAGGATAGATAAGATTAGACTGGGGCACAGGAATATACATAGCAATATGTGAAAGGATAATGGGGTAATATTTTTCTGCACTGGGAGAGGGGGTTTCTTCATATTTATTATTAATTGCTGATCATAGTTACACTTCTCATATCAGAGCTGGCCAGAAAGAATGGCCATGAAGCAATCCCCCTCACTGCTATGCTATTAGAATTCAGCAAAAAAAAAACAACAACACCCAATTAAAAATAATCCATATAATAGTTGCATATTGCTTGTCAATATGTAAAAAGAAAAATTTTGATGGTTGTGTCCCTTTAATAAACCTGGTTCAGATTTGTCTACTAATTGCCAATCGGGAGAATCAAATTAGTCCATCACGGCTGTTCAAGTGGCAGGTTAGCAAAAAAAATGCTAAAATGCTAATTTAGAAAATGAGATTTTTTTTTTAAAACCAGTCATGGCAATGCTGTCTAATACTTATGTAAAATTTCAAAACTTTAAAATGTATTTCCCCATAGATAAAACATACAAATCAGATGGTTCTAGTAGTAGATGGTATTAGTCTCTAGCACAGATAAGGCAGAGAAGTGGAGCAGCACTGTCATGGATCAAGAAGTTGTGGATGTGAAGCAAATGTAAGATTCGACTGTGGCTGATATCACTAATATGGGCATCTGAAGATGGGGCATGCAAAATAACTGTCTTACTGTCCTCCATGCTCCACCCATGCCAGTTTCCAGTCTTCATAGATTACCTAACAGATGCCACAAAAAGCTTTCCCAGAACCCCCTGCTCTAGGTCATTGTAATTGATCACCTGGTTTTGTCTGCACTATTTTTTTTACTCTGACCACTGGGCCCTGTTGTAGGGTAATCCTTCCTGTTCTGTACAGATTACTTCTCAGCAATCTTCTCATAATCATTCACAATAGGAGATAGTCACAGCTCATCTCCTCCCTCTTCCTACGCAATGACTTCTTCCCAACTCACAGAGCATGTCCACAATACTCTCCCATAGAAATCAATGAGTCAGCTCACATTCACAGGCTTCTATGTCCATGTAGCCAGAGCTGTCTTAACAGAATCATGGGCCCCTGGGCATAGCACTATAGAGGGCCCTGCCAAATACATGACGTCACACTTGGCAATGCCTCGAACCCCCCCTAAGTACACCTATATTATCACGGCACTTATGTCTGGACACCGGCAGCCTGCAGTCTACAAGACTATATGGCAGGGCAGGGAGTCTTTGGCTCCCTTCTCCACCATGGTTTAACTGTTCACATTCTAAAAACACACAACAGTTAAATATGCCAAGCCAACCAAGGGATCCAGGGTATGTTTCTTGTATTCCTGGGACATTTATATACCACCTGGGGCCCCCATACTTGTGGGGCCCCCGGGCAACTGCCTAGTGTGCCCAATGGAAAAGATGGCCCTGCATGTTGCTGTTATAAAGCATCTCTCTAAATGTGGTTAAAAGCAGCTCAGACAGGAAGGCTGCCTCCATAATCTTATACAGAGAACAGAATAAAAAAAAATCTACAATCAGACAACAAAAACAGGTAAGAAGAAAATCAATACCTTAATTAGTAGAAAAAGAATCGGTGATATATTCCCTTTAATTGGAAGAAATACTGCTACTATGAACAGAGCCTAAGATGCTGTGTAGAATCTGTCATTTGAAAGATCTAAGTCAGGGTTGTCAAACTGTGGCCCTCCAGCTGTTGGGAAACTACAACTCCCATCATGCCCACTGTTATAGATTATACAAATGCATGATGGGAGTTGTAGTTTCCCAACAGCTGGAGGGCCACAGTTTGACAACCCGTGATCTAAGTGGTGCAAGACAAACCCTGCTGACATGAAATGGGGTTTCTATGGTGTGGACATGAAGACGGAACAGAAATCCTAGTATAGGAGGGAACCTAGTATTAAGGGGGCTGTTGTGGAACGAGCCGTACAACAGTTGGTATTAACCCTGAAAGTAACGTGTTCTGAGTTGTCTGTAGATTTACGCCATCTGTATCACAATATTAGGGTAAGTTCACACAAGTAAAACGTACTCGTTGGATTGTACGTTGAAAACCGCGTTGGACAATGAGTATTTCTTGTGGATTACAGTCAGAAAATGAGTTCCATTCATGTCTATGGGGTTTGGATGTAGATCTGCACATGGAATATGAAGAAGAATGAATATGTTCTAAGGTTTTTTTTACTCTTAAAAACTGACCGAGAAAATACGTGTTGTGTGAACTACAATGTGTATTTTCTATTGAGGTCAATGGGGATGATTTACTTTTGATTTTAGATTTAAATTTCAAGTTAGAATCCGCATTGATGCCAACTTAATATACTTGTCGTGTGGACAGAGTCTTAGGCCTATCCTTACAGGTGAATTAAAGCGGTTTTGCCACGATCTCATTTCATACCTCCTGCATCCAGTTCTTCAGCTCTGTGTGCTCAGAAGGGGGTGTGTGTGATCTGTTTGAATTGCATATCATGTGACCCAGCAAGATGACCAGGCCTTTCCTCTCTCTAGTCAAAGAAAGGTCTGCTTATATATAGAGCTGTGAGTAGTTACAATGTACCTCAGAGGTAAAACTTTTGCCTCAAAGCACAAGGGTCCATGGTTCAAATCCCTGCAGGAACCAAACCTGTGGATTTTATTTCTCTTTATCAATGCACAGACCTCATTGTGGTTTCTTTTTTTTTATTTATTTGCACTGTTTGACCAACTACTAAGGAGCACAGAGGACGAGAGTAGAATGATAGCACCTGGGGTTTGAACGCTCAGTAGCTGCCTGAGAGGAGAGCTGATGTCTGAGCATGTGCGACCAGGACTGAGGAGCTCACAGCCCTGGTCGTATCCCCTGGAGACGAGCTGTAAACAATGGATCACTAAAGGAGCAGCTAAAACAAACACGGTGCAGAATTATTAATAATGATGAATGGAGAAAATGTTTATTATTTCATTTACAAACTTTCCACGTCAATTTTACTTCGTGGCAAAACCCCTTTAATAAGGGCACGGAAACTGTTACATAAAGGAGAATCATGAGAAAAAAAAATGTAATATATACCGTAGGTTGTCAGACGGAGGTTATAATAGAGAAACTCTAGTTCGGGCATCAAGTTCTGTAGATATGAAGCGAAGAAAAAATCTTCTGGGTGAGAAGTATACGGAAAAAATGAAACTTGTGAACCTTGTTTTGTAACTACAGAGTAAACAAGTGATGAAACTAAAAAGATCTATACCAATCTTGTTGCTAGATAATGCTCTGAATATTGTACCTATTGTATTGTAATATTGTATCTAATGGATACAGGTTTTCTACATGAAAAGCTCCTACCTCACATTCCATTGTGTCACCGAGTCTTGTGGATAATCAAAAGAAATCTAATCAGACATGGATGAGCGTAAAAGGTTTCTACAGATGCAATAAGAATAGATGTTCATGTTGTAAATATGTGATACAAACTAAACAGGTCGTAATGTAATAGATGGTATTACGTATAATATAAATTGCTACATTAGTTGCGAAACAACATTTGTAGTTTATTGCATATCATGCAGTTTATGTAACATACAATATATTGACTGTACTGGCTGAAGACATAGGGTCCGTGAGTATATACAGTATATGGAGCAGTTCACACATAGATCTCTAGACATTTCGGAGATAAACGTAATGGTGAAACATCTACCTTTCAGGTGTTCGACATTGAAAGGGTTTAGAGACCCGCTCGAGGAGGAGATCATAGGGGAGCCCGTCTTTATAGAAAGAGATTTCGGATCCTTATGGTTGACACCAATTTTATAAACGGCTTTAACCATAGATAGGATCTTATTTTAAACTATTAGTGATTGTAATAGCATATGTATGTAGTTTTTAATGTGGATGCATTCTGTTGGAGCTAAATAACAGGTGGCTATTTAACTAATAGACCGATGTTAAGAGAACAGCTATGATGGCTGTCAGTCATTGGCTCTACACTTTCATCGGTCCTGCAAGCTGCTTTGGGATAGCCTTTGACTCCGCGTTATCCTTCAAGTCACACATGTATGCCCTTACCTCTGCCTGCTGCTTCCACCAGATAAATATTTCTCAAAACCGCTCATTCCTTAATTTCGATACTACAAAAGTCCTAGTCCATGCCCTTGTCATCTCCCGCCTAGACTACTGCAACATCCTTCTCTGTGGCCTCCCATCCAGCACTCTCGCTCCCCTTTAATGCATCCTCAACTCTGCTGCCCGACTGATTCACCTCTCTCCTCGCTACTCATCTGCCGCTCCCCTCTGCCAATCCCTACCATTGCCCAGCGAATTGTATTCAAATTACTAACCATGACCTACAAGGCTCTCCATGAAATCTCCCCTCCATACCTCTCTGTCTTAATCTCTAGATATCTCCCCTCATGCAATCTCCGCTCCTCACAGGATCTTCTTCTCTGTTCTCCTCTTATCAGCTCCTCACAACCATCTCCAAGACGTCTTCCATGCTTCCCCCATACTCTGAAATTCATTACCCCAACAGACTCTTCTCTACCCTCACTTGTTTTAAAAACAACCTGCAGACCCATCTCTTCAAGATAGCCTATAGCCTACAATTACCCTGCTGCCACTGCTACACCCCACAAACATGTCTGTCTCAATCCTCCTCCCATATAGATTATATAAGCCGTTGCGGGCAGGGTCCTCTCTCCCTCTTTACCAGTTGTTAGTCATTTATTGTTGCCATTGTACCTTGCTTGGAACTATGTTATGTATGTAACCCCCTTGAATGTACAGCACTCAAGAATTAAGGCCTTGTCCCCACAGCACTGTTTTTCAGCTGGTTTTCGGTTTTTTGAAAACCGGCCGCAAACCGGGTGACAAACTTTTACACGGACCTTAATGGAAAATCCGTGCAGCGGTCCCCATTGCACGGATTTTCCGCCCCGCAGTTCTTCCGACTGCCGGCGGCCCAAAAAACATAGAACATGTTCATTCTTCCGACCGGTTTTTGGACGGAAGATGAACATGTCTATGTGAAGGGGGAGGGCTCCCACCCCCGCGACCGTGTACACAGCACGAAAAAAGGACAAATACCGGTTGGATAAACCGACCAGTATTTGTCCTGTGCTGTGTAAACGGCCCCTAATGGTGCTTTAAAATAAACAATAATAAAAATAAAATAATTAAGGACCAAATTGGACTAAAATGCGCAAATGGAGGTGACATGTTTGCACACTATGTTTGGGATCTTACTTGTTTATTATTATGAAGAAATAAAGGTTTATTCATTTTAAGAAACTCTGGTGGTGACGCTTAATCCTATACTTTGCTGAGGGGAATTTTCCATTTGTTTTGGGGATTGCGTGTCCTGACAATTCTGTGCACCCCCATTATAGCGAGGTGAATAACTCCTTTTGCTGCATCGTTTTATAGAACGTTTTTACGCGGGTGTAGTAATCATTCATGAGGATTGTAGTTGTCACTTTTTGGGGTAAATAATATCACAATAAAGAACCTTGACACCCACCCTATTTACTATCCCATCACAGTTGGAGTATTTGCCCTGGAAAGGGCGGTTCCACCTCTTGTTGGCTAACTGCTATATTGCTACTAGATATTATTTTGATAAAGAATATTATTTTCTCTTAATCCAAAATAAAAATTTTTAAGAGGCAATATAGTTCACCTTGAAGAATCGCAACATATTTCTCCTTATTTTTTATGAGATGGTGGTCGACACAGAGCCCCTCTATATGGGAATCTATCCTATGGTAGAGATAAAAGGTGCCCTACAGAGGGACTCAGTATCGACCACCATCGCATCTTTATTGTCCCCTGATGAATCCTTATCATAAAAATAAGTAGAAACCGGTTGGGACGCTTCTAATTGGACACTGTTGCCTCTAAAAAATTAGGTTTTTTTTTAATGAGACAATATTTTTTATCTAAAATAATATCTAGTAACAATATAGTAGTTAGCCACTTAGAGGTGTGGCCACCCTTTTTGGGGTGAATACTACACCTGTGATAGGGTAGAAATAAGGTGAGTGACTGGGGTAGCATTATCACCTTCTCCCCCTAGAGAGTTTTTATTTCAATATCATTTACCCCACAAGGTGACAACCAAAATCATCACGACTTCTACACCTGTGCAACAACATTCTAAGAAGATGCTGCATTACCAGACATCTTGGTAATTATGGCTATTTTATCAATATGGGTATGATTAATACCCTATCTTGGATACTACATTGTTTGTTGCCTGTGGAACCTAATTGTGGTTTATTCTAATCACTCTATGCATTATATATCTTTATATGGGGTTTAGTAAAAGTTAAAGTTTAACAGTATTAACAGAACTTCAGGAAACCCACAGAAAATATATTATTGAATAAAATAACTTTTCATTGCACCATGTACCTAACATGGGAAACGCAAATATTTACTTAGTCATGGCAGCTTCACTACTACATATGGTGGCATAGACATCTGTATGGCTATAACATCTATATGTTTTTACCTATAGTGGGGAAAATAAGTATTTGATACACTGGAGATTTTGCACGTTTTCCCACCTACAAAGAATGGAAAGATCTGTAATTTTTTATTGTGGATACACTTCAACTGTGAGAGACAGAGTCTAGAAAAAATAAAGAGAATCACATTGTATGATTTTTAAATAAATCTGGATTTTAATGCATGAAATATGTATTTGATACAATAGAAAAACAGAGCTTAATATTTGGCACAGAAACCTTTGTTTGCAATTACAGAGGTCAGATGTTTCCTGTTTGCACACAATGCAGCAGGAATTTTGGCCCATTCCTCCATACAGATCTTCTCCAGATCTTTCAGGTTTTGGGGCTGTCATCCCTCCCAAGATTTTCGATTGGGTTCAAGTCTGGAGACTGGCTAGGTCACTCCAGGACCTTGAAATGCTTCTTACAAAGCCGCTCCCTAGTTGACCTGGCTGTGTATTTCGGATCATTGTCTTGCTGGAAGACTCAGTTTCAAAGCTCTTACTGAGGTAAGGAGGTTGTTGGCCAAAATTTTGCTATACATGGCCCCATTTATCCCCCCTTCAATACGGTGCAGATGTCCTGTCCCTTTTGCAGAAAAGCACCCCCAAGGTATCATGTTTCCACCCCCATGCTTCACGGTTGGGATGGTGTTCCTGGGATTGTACTCAACCTTCTTCTTCCTCCAAACACGGTGAGTGGAGTGGATACCAAGAAGTCTGGATGATCCAGATGGTCATTGGCGAACTTCAAACAGGCCTGGACATTTGCTGGTGTGAGCAGGGGGAGCTTGCCTGCCCTGCAGGATTTTAAATCATAACGGCATTGTGTGTTACTAACGCTAATCTCTGAGTCCGTGGTCCCAGCTTGATTCAGGTCAGTCATTGACCAGGTCCTCCCATGTAGTTATAGGCTAATCTCTGACCTTTCTCAGAATCATCCTTAACCCAAGAAATTAGATCTCATATAAAGCCCCAGACTGAGGAAGATTAACAGTCATCCTGTGTTTCTTCCACTTTCTAATAATTGAGCCAACAGTTGTTTCCTTCTCACCAAGCTCTTGCCTATTGTCCTGTAGCCCATCCCAGCCTTGTGCAGGTCTACAATTTTGTCCCTGGTGTCCTTAGACAGCTCTTTGGTCTTAGCCATGGTGGAGAGTTGGAGTGTGATTTATTGAGTGGGTGGGAGGGGTGTCTTTTATAAGGTAAAAAGTTCAACAGGTGCAATAGTAGAGGTATGAGTCTGTAGGAGAGTCTTAAAAAACAGTCTGTGAGACCCTGAATTTTTGCTGGGGGTCGTGATAAAAAATATTTTTTAATGCAATAAAAGAAAAATAATTATTTTAAAATGAAAAAATTTGATTTTCTGGATTTTTTTTTCCATCTTCCTCCTTTTTAAATGTATCACAATAAAAATTACAGATCCCCCATTCTTTGTAGGTGGGAAAGCTTGCAAAATTGCCAGTGTATCAAATACCTATTTTCCTCACTGTATATACCTCCCTCAAACCTTCCTCCTTCAATCAAATACAGATTTTAAGCCAGCCATGAATTCTGGAGGAAAGTTTGTTGGATCACAAACAAGCAGCTTAGGACAATTAGTAGTTCATCCAATACCCCAAGAATACTTAAACAAAATATAGTACTAAAGAGTCTGTTCCTGGTTAGAAAATTTTCCATAAAAAAAGTAAACACGTCAACTTTTTAAGTGAAGTGCGCTTTTTGTAGTAGAATTTGATCTAATGCCCATATCTAAATTTACTCAAAAAACGAAAAAAAGGACCGGGTCAGAAAAAACATCGGGTTTAAATGAAGGGTTTGTACACAGCGTCCAGTGTTAGAGAATTTTATAAGATATAGAGTGCAAGCCCGTAAAGTTAAAAATATTATAATTTTATTGTAATCAAATAAAAAAAATGAAAAGGCATACGTGGAGCCCGGCAGTCTATTCGCCCCTACTCCCCGTGTGCAGCCGGATGCTCTGTCGGAAAAAGACCCACGCGTTTGGTGACAAGACCCTTAAGTCCGGTTGATGGTAACTTCAGTGAGGGTTTAAAAAAAGGGAAGTCGGGCGTAGCCCTTTCAAAAAAATTAACCCCTTTAAAAAACCCAAAAAGGTAAAAATCACAAACAAAAAAAAAAATATAGCTGGAGAGTCCCGGAAAACTCACAAACAAAGTATATGTAAAAGAACCAAATATACTTTTTACTTTTTGGAGCACAAGTTGGAAAGCGGAGACACACAAATAATGGTATAAGATTCGGGTTTAACTTTTAACCATTTGGGTTGCCGCTTTTTTAAAAATAAAAACCCCTTTGGGCCTCACAATTAAACTTTTTTTTCCCGCAATTTTTGCCTCCCCTGGGCATCTATAGAAACTTTTTCTATCCCAAAACAGCGTAAAGATGTTATTCATGTATGTTTTCTAAAAAAATTTTTCGACCCAGCGGACATGGTATTAAAACCATTGCGCTTTTTTTGCGTCGAGATGTGACTTTAAATTTCGTTTTTTAAAAAGGGAAATTTGGAAGTGAAACCCAAACCCATTTTGGGAAATTGGGCCCGGGTTTTTCAAGCATAATATATACCTTTTTTTTTTCGTATTCCCTTTAAAATATATTGTCTGATTTTGAGCTTTTTTTTGTAACAAAAGCCCAGGAAAGGGGTTTTTTTGATTTCCATGTTTTTTTAAAAAGAAATTTACAAACCCTGGTCCACAAAAGAAGAAAACCAGTGGTTTTTTGACCCAAAAGAATTTTTTGGGCATATTTTTTTTGGACGAGAAAACAACGGGGGAGTTAATAGAACCTATGTTAGGCGCTTTTTTTTGGGTTTAACTCTCACTCCCTTATGCATTATTTGGACAAACTGGGGTTTGGGGAGTAAAAATCGGGAGATATTTTTTTCAAAATTCCCAAAACCATTTTATTGAATTGTGGGGGTTTGTGGTAAAAAAGTGATACCCGAAAAATGACTTGTTTTTTTTTTTTTTTTTTTTTTTTTTTTTTTTTCTGCCCATTAATACATCAAAAATGTGTCATAGATTCAATTTTTTTTTCTCCCCCCCTTTTCTAAATTTTTGTCAGTGAAAACCTCTTTGCCTCAACTTATTAAAAACCCTTTGATTGTTGTACCCCCAAAATCGGGAATGTAAATACAATTTCTTTTGGTGCAAATTTATTTTCCCCCCCTGGGGAATATTGCTTTTGTAACTTGGGGAGGGGGGAAAAAGGGAAGCACGGGGAAAGATTGAATTTTTTGAAGGGGGTTTGCCCAAAGGGGGGTGATTTTCCCCCTTTTTCCCTATTGACCCATTTAATTTTAAAACGCCCAAAAAAGTGTTTTGGGATTCCCATGGAGTGATAAGTGAATTTGAGTTTCTTTTGTATTGTAAATTTATTTTACTGTAGAAATTTGGTGAAAACATAAGGGGGCCAAATCCCATATCAGGAGGAGGTGTCTAAAAAATAACCCGCCCCCTACCCCTGATAGGGGAAGGCCCGAAGACGTTGTTATCAGAAAAAAAAAAAGTCTCCCCCCAAAACTAAAGAAAAATATGCTGCTTTTACAACCATTAAGGGCATTGACCTCCAGCCTGATGCTCTCCACCATAGCCTGACAGCCTGTTCAGAGTTGTAGTTTCACAACATTGGTGGATCCACAGGTTGGAGACCACCGATGTATAGTGTCAGTTATATCAATTTACATCTAGATATTCATTGATTGGATTTCTTGACATCCTACTACATACCTCATGCCATGCCTCCGAACCAGTGAAGAAGACATTGCAGCGAGTTGGATGAGGGTTTCTCCAAGAAGAACATGCTATTAATATGAGATGTCTAATGGAAAATTATTGACTCCTGAGAGTTTTTTATGTAAAGGGGGTGGCATGAACACCCCCTTTTATAAATTAGCTTCAGTGACACAACATAGATAAGAGCACTATATCTATATTACGAAGCCAAACCCACAAAAAGCAAAAAAAAAAAACAATGGGGAGAATTTATCAAAGCAAATGCAAAGGAAAAATAGAGGAACTGCGTATGGCAACCAACCAGGACGTTGCCTTGTATCTCCAAAAGGCGTTGGAAAAGGAGAACTGGAATCTGATTGGTTGCTGAGGGCAGCTCCTCCATTTTTTTTCCTTTCAACTATTTTTGATAAATTCCCCCCATGGATCCTTAGCCAAATAAATTGTCATCTACTGAAAGAAAAATACATCCCCAAACGAAAAAAATCTAAGTGTGGTGTAGTTGGCATTAGTTTACATTTTTTTTTGTTACTGGACATATGTAGTGGTGGATATTCTGCCTTGTCTGATATACCACTGACCACCTGACTTGCCAACCACTTATGAAGTGCTATATGCTGGTTATTCCAAAGAAGGCTGGCAGCAGGGATCTAGATGGTTGTCCACCAGGTACCTATAGAATATATGAAAATACATTAAAGGTGATGTCCATCCAAAAACTGTTAAATATTACCTCTGTCCTCAAAGAAACTGGAAGAGGAAAGGGGAGGGTTTATTCCTTATCTCCCTTAGGTTAAAGGGGTTGTCTCACTACAAGAATTGCTTTTATGTTAAAGATCTTGCAAAAACAAGTCACTTTGCAAAATGTGTCCATTAACAGTGTCCTACCTATTTTGAGATATCCTCCTGTATGGGCTGCATCAGCTCCTCAGGTCGCTATAGTACAGACTGTTTGATCTTCCTGATAGGCTGCCAGTGCTGGTCGCTATAGCTACAGACCTGTTTGATCTCTCCTGATAGGCTGCCAGTACTGGTCGCTATAGCTACAGACCTGTTTGATCTCTCCTGATAGGCTGCCAGTACTGGTCGCTATAGCTACAGACCTGTTTGATCTCTCCTGATAGGCTGCCAGTGCTGGTCGCTACAGCTACAGACCTTGGTGTCCTCAGCAGCTCATCACTGCAGGCCAGTGGTAGCCAGTAAAGCCGGTGAACTCGCCCTGAATTCAAAAATGAAACCAAGAAAATAGGACTGAGGTAAGGTGAATCGATGTAGTGAGACAACCCCTTTAAGTGTAAACTATATTTGAGCAGTATGTTTAACGTATATGCCAGCAAGCATTGATGGAGGCCAAAAGAGTGACTTTTTAGTCTCTGTCAGCCCTATTACCCATCATCCACTGCTTTTTCAACTCTACATGAAAGCACAGAGGGTCACCGCAAAAATATGTAGACATTTTCTGATTCTTATTTTTGTAGGCTTCTGTCAAATATATGCATCCTAAACATATACCATGAACATGTTGTATAAAGAGCTTTACAAATTGATCATTGCTTTTGATGGAATTTTTGTATCCACCTGTGTGTCCCTATTACAATTCTGAGCTACCACAGTATAAAGGACATATGGACAAAAGCATAAAGCTCAATTGAGGATGCTACTTTTAATCTCTGGTAAATCGACACGTGTAAGCACTCCAGAGAGGCTTTTACATTGGAAATGTGCAAATTCTCATTTAAAGGATCACATGGGAACCTGGTAGCTCCACATATGACCGATAAAGAGACATGATGCAATTCATCTGATACAATGGATGCATAGGTCTATGGTAACAAAAACATTAATGACAATTAGTTTAATAAGTTACATGAATTTTTGGACATTCTTTTCTCTCGTGATGGCTGCCATCACTGGGCTTAAAGGTCTATCCCCATCTCCTAACTTCTGGGTTAGGAGACAGGAATGACCCTGCTATAGAGAACAAAGAGGTGGTTGTATATGTGCTGCTCTGTTCATTCTGTTTTATGGAAGTTACGATTAAAGCAGAGCGACTGTGCTTAGCTGAACTTGGAGCTCTCATTGAAATGAACGAAGAGGTGGTTTGCGCATGCGCTGCTCTATGCATTCTGTTCTATGGAAGTTGTGAGTACAGTAAAGCGAATGTGCTCGGCTGAACTGGGAGTGCTCACTGAAATAAAATAATAGGTGATCGCATATGTGCCGCTTTGTTCATTCTGTTTTATGGAAGTTATGAGTAAAGCAGAGCGAATGTGCTTGGCTGAACTGGGAGTGCTCATTGAAATGAACAAAGAGGTGTTTGCTAATGCGCTGTTCTATACCTTCTGTTCTATGGAAGTTATGAGCATAGTGGAGCGAATGTGCTCGGCTGAACTGGGAGTGCTCATTGAAATGAACGAAGAAATGGTCGCATATGTGCGGCTCTGTTCCTTCTGTTTTACAGGAGGTGTTAATAAATTGTGAATTTGTTCGGCTGAACTTGAAACTCTCATTGAAATGAACGGAGAGGTGGTCATGCATCCCCTGCTCTCTCCATTCTGTTTTAAGGGAGTTGAGTGTAAAGTAGAGCAAATGTGCTCTGCTGAACTTGGAACGCTCATTGAAATGAACAGAAAGGTGGTTGCACGTGCGCCACTCTCTCCATTTTGTTTTACAGGAATTTAGAGTACAGTAGAGCGAATGTGCTCAGCAGAAGTTGGAACTCCCATTGAAATAAGCATAGAGTGTCATGCATGCACAGACAGCTTTTTAAGATAGTTGCAGCTCCCAGAGGTGGGATCTGCACCGATCAGACATTTATAGTATGTTCTATCTATATGCCATAAATGTCTGAGATAGAAATAGCCCTTTAAATACTGTACTTATAGGGAGTCCCCACTGTGTACAAGAAAGGAATGCAACAGAAAGTTAAAAGGGGTTGTTTCACTACATTGATTCATCTCACCTCAGTCCTGTTTTCTTGGTTTCACTTAGAATTCAGGGGCATGTTTACTGGCTTCTACTAGGGCTGCCCGTAGAAGCCAGGTCAGTAGCTATAGCAACCAGTGCTGGCAGCCTATCAGCAGAGAATGAACAGGTTTGTAGCTATAGCAACCAGTGCTGGACACTGTTAATGGACACATATTGCAAAGTGACTTGTTTTTGCAAGATCTTTAACATAAAAAGCAGCAATCCTTGTAGTGAGACAACCCCTTTAATGGCCAGCTGTAGACTGTAGGGGAGACCATTAACAATGAATTTAATTAATTACCCTGCAGCACAACCACAAGGGAAGCCTAGGATCACACAGTTTCTACTGTAATAAATTCAATGTCAGTGGGTCCTCCAAAAGGAGAGGGACACTCTTTCCAGCCTCTATCCGCCAGTAGTTAAAATTTTTGCACCTTCTTATCACTCATAATTCCCTAATATGATATTTGGAAATAGGTTTTCTATACCAGACAAGCCCTTTAACAAGTATTAGCCATAAAAGGATTGGGCATTTGGATCACAACTTGCACGATCCTTTTATTTTTGGGGAGATAAACTGCTGCCTGAGGTGTCAGGCAGCAGCTCACTCCCCTCTCCTTGTTCAGAACTCATGCACACTTGGCTGAGGCAAGTATACAAGCGCATGGGGATATCCATCACCTCAAACAAGCGTTTGGCTAAGGTATATAGCCAACGTTACTCCTGGAATTAAATGGACTTAATTAGAGCATTTTTCGAATCTAATGGCTGTTTTAGTTTGGACACAGCGCCACCCCTGTCTATAGGCTGCACTTGGTATTGCAGTTTAGCCCTATCCAGTGAGTGGCACTGTTTTTACAAGCCCTCTAATATTCTGAATGTTTTTGAATGGACATATGCTTTAATCACAATAAATACCCACAGCTCTTTAACAATATACTTTTTTTCATTTAAGGGGATTGTTTTCTCCTTTAAGACAATAAGTTGTGTACACTCACACTACCAGATATATACATAAGCAAACAAATGTACACATGTACAGTAGAACCGTATATGTATACTGTACGTAAGTATGTATATATGCCAAGCCCCACCGTAGCGATATACCGCAACATCGCTCTGAATGTAATAAAGCGTTCCGTTCCGTAATACCTAATATACGGTCCTTCTGTGTTTTTATTCACATCTTCTACCCATATAGCTACATAATGTTCTCTTTTGTACCAGGGGTTAAAATACCTGCAGAAAGTGATAGGAGGAACAGGAGAACAGAGAAAGCAGAATATACAGTCTATAAAATACAACACAGGCACAGAAAGAAAAGTGAGAATGGGAACAGAAAGGAGGAAAGAGGTAAGCAAGCAATGAGAATAGGTAGATTAGCGTGCAAGGAGAAATCATAGAGAATACCAATTACTGCCACTTGGGTAATACAATGCACATTAACAGTATATGTCCTTCGCTATATAGAATAAATGCTAAAATGTAAGAAAAAAGATACAGAGAAGCAACTACACCTTGACTTAAAGGGAATGTGTCATCAAAAATGACTTAAGGCCACATGTATGAAAACTGTCTAGGTCTAAATTCACTTTATTACCCATAGCAACCAATCAGAGCCCATAGCAACCAATCAGAACCCATAGCAACCAATCAGAGCCCTCTCTCATTTTTCCAGAGCACTATAGGAAATGAAAGGGGCAATCTGATTGGTTGCTATGGGCTCTGATTGGTTGCCATGGACAACAAAGTGAGTTTTAGACCTAGACAGTTTTCATACATGTGACCCTTATTGTTTAACTCACATTTTTATGTTCAACACATTTTTTAAGAATTTTTGGTTATATTTTTTTTTCATTTTCCATATCACTTTCAATATTTTTTAATAATTCTTAAGTCCTGCAGTTTTCACTTTGGCCACTAAGCCTAATAATAGTCTGACACTTCCTGTTCTGTACAGAAAGATTCTCAGTTCAGCTCCTTATCAGCACAAAGAGGGTCAAACAGAAAGGAGACACCATGTAATAGAAAACACAGGCTCACCAGTCACAAAAGGAGATAAATCACACACCCTTTCACCTCCCTGCAAAGTGACTTCTTCCCGGTCACAGAGCAGACTAGAAAAAATCTCCCATAGAATTTAATAGGGGCTGATCAGTCTTAAGTTTGTGCATGAAGCTACTGTAAAGCATCTCTCTGATTGCTGTTAAAGCAGTGCAAACAAGGCCTAGTGGCCAAAGTGAAAACTGCAAGACTTAAGAATTATTAATAAATATTGAAAGTGATATGAAAAAAAAAAAAAAAAATCCTAAAACATGTGTTTAACATCAAAATGGGACTTAAACAATGAGTCATTTTTGATGAGACATTCCCTTTAAGGAAAACATGCTGGTTTTGTTACATAAGCAGCCTTACTCTTGTCTGGTAGCCGTGTTTAGAAGTGCAGCTTAGCCCATTTCAACTCATTACCTGCAGTACCAGCCTATAAGCAAGAGTGGCGCTATTTCAGACCATTTTCTAATTTTCTACAACACTTTGAAAGGCCCTTCAAAGGGTTGTCTCACCACGTTGTTTCACAGAGCCAAAAGCAGCTTTAGATTCATGCATCCTCCTGTCTCTTCCTGGTTAGGCTGTGAGTCGTTCTATAGCAGTGATTAGCATATCAGCTCCATATTCACAGCTCTTCTAATTGCGCTGACATGACTGCAGAAGGTCTTATCTATAGAGCAGGGAGTTTCAGAGCTCAAAGTAAACAATCAAAAGAAATTAATCTCCTTTGTTTGTTAGAAATAGCACACTCTGTTCTCAAGCTGCCAGCTCCTTTTTGGTTTTC